>JZLH01S0338311.1:116488-127035 GCA_001188425.1 Eucidaris tribuloides
CGAGTAGTAGTAGTAAGCGAGTAGTAGTAGTAGTAGTAGTAGTAGTAGTAGTAGTAGTAGTAGTAGTAGTAGTAGTAGTAGTAGTAGTAGTAGTAGTAGTAGTAGTAGTAGTAGTAGTAGTAGTAATAATAGTAGAAGTATATAGCAGAAGGCCTATTACAACAATAGCAGGCAGTAGTCCTACTATATTGCAGCACCCATATATTACCTGAATCCTGTATATTCTTCCTCGAATACTTTTTTGTGAATGAAGATTTCAAGTATGGGTGCACACATGTCATGTCCCTTTGACCCCTGTACATGCAGTTGCACTGACATCGCAGTGCCCCCTCCCATTATGCTGAATTCGTACCTGCGGTTCAGTCCCTTTGAAAATCCGAATGTGAAGCGACTAAGCGAGTGAAATGACTTAAATCAATTCCCAAACCGTTGGTTGAATCTAACCTGGTATGTACCACCAAAATTATTGGAAACAGTCTCCAAACGGTTTACATTTTAAATGCTATCCCCCTTCGTGTAAAATGGCTTATTTTGTATCTTATTTCTGTTTTTAAAAAGCCACAACTTGTCACCCTAAAAAATGGACGTAAGTTTCTGCAATTCAAAATAAGTATGTTTACAAATTACACTTTTATGACCAATTTAAATGTGCAATATTTTATCAAATTAAGTGAGATCATAACCCGGGGATCATAATGACTTTGTAATGATACTCTTTTGGTGTCCATGCATTTATTACGATAAATTCAAGACATCTTGATTGTAAATGGTACGTGTGATTGCGATTTTTGTCTAGTATTTTGAGACCCCTTCGTTGAGGATTGCGAGTACAAACTTGTTCAGCAAGTTCGTGCGTGTTTACATGCAAGTGAATAGTTCAGAGATCAGTCTTGGGACGAAGAAATCGTAGATGGCGCTAATAATGTAAATTGATCACAGCGGGTTGATTGCACAGACAATAATAAAATCATTATAATATTGACAAGCTTCAGAATCGGATACGGCACAAACTCAACATTTCCAAATATTTTATGGGCATACATTCATAATTGGGGGGGGGGGGGGGTGTTAAAGGTAAATGACATGATTTGGGCTGAAACTACTCTAGAATCAAGTAAACTATGCCAGGATTATCCTGTGAAAATCTTGTAGTCAAACGTTGACTCATTCTAGAATAACTATTGTCCCTCGTGGCAGGCAAACCTGCTGTGTGGCTTTCTATGGGTCTTATTTTTATCATCCCGGAAAAAAATAAAATACTAGTATGTTCATGCCTGATTCTCCTTAAAGACGCTATATAACACTGTGGAAGACACATTTAAAAAATTGTCGAACTTTGCTATCTGACATATCTGACAGTGTTTGAATGGACAAATAAACACCTTAGAACACAAAAGTTTGGACAGTAATGCTGTCACTATAGTACAATATGTGCAGATACAAATTGGCACATTAATTTCCTATCGGGCGATAGGAAATTCTGCAACACAGCAGTCTATGGGGGAAAGCTGGAATTTTCTCTCAATGATTTTTACTTTTTTAAAGCACTTACTGATCGTTTTAAACTGCAAATTTTTCAGGGCTTCATTTGTAGACCATGTCAGAGACACTGGTAGCATGGGGAATCATGCAGCTCACTGTTATACAGTGCCTTTAAAGTAAACAAATTACAGACAAATCCTTCCAGCTGGGAGATCCATTCCAGTCAGTGTATAGTTGGTATAGATTTCAACTCATTTGGTTCTTGAGGCATTTTCAAGTGTTTCCAATTAATGATGTCACTAACCTTTAAGCCGACGTAATTGCTCCAAATTATCTTTGTATGTACAAAACGTCCAGGTCAAGTGACCGGAGATAAGAAGGATTTTTTTTGGTTTTTTTTTTGACTGAGGAGTTATTCAACAAAGAAAATCTCCTCATCTTCTATCTTGAATTTCGAGATTATTGTTTTCGATCGTATTTTTGTGTGCGTTTTTCACCGGATGCAATCACGAATACAAGCGAGCAAATGGGTTGTCCGGCAGTATGGCTCTAGTATATGATCCCGGCAGAAGGGCCGTAACAGTAAATTTTAATAGATTGACACAAGGATCTAAAAATATCACACAACTTTGATTTCATGTGAAAAGAGCCAATGGCTTTCAAGTGAGAGACAATTTAGTGTCGAGGCCCTTTCTGCAGGGACAACAGTATAGGGCCCTTCTGTCTTTTGGGAAATTAGGGATGATAGACAGTATACCCTCTCCCATTACCTCACAGTCTCATTGGCAAAATATGGATATCATGGTGCTTATATGGTTCAAGTTTGACAGAGAAAACTCACTAAAAATGATTTGTCTGATGCACAATACTTCCGAGAAAAATGTATTGTAGATACGTCCTCAAACAAGCATACACACACACACACACACACACACACACACACACACACACACACACACACACACACACACACACACACACACACACACACACACACACACACACACACACACACACACACACACACACACACACACACACACACACACACACACACACACACACACACACACACACACACACACACACACACACACACACACACAGAGTTGTGTATGTCATGATAAACACGCTTGTACGTGTGCGCGCACACACAAACAAATGCAAAACATTATTCGAGCAATTCTTTTTTATTCAGTTACTCGCACCTAGCTACATAACGTCGACCTACCCCACGCGAAAGCGCAGTGATCACACTTACCTGACCGTGACGGGGTGGGTTAGGTGTTTGACCCCTCCCATGTTGAGATTTTTTTTTAAATTGAAATTTTAGGTCACAAAACATGTTTTCTAGTGCACCCTGGGCCTGGCCTTTGTTCCACAAAAACCGAGTCGCTGGTTCATTAGAAATTTAGTTGGCATATAAAAAAAAAGGAAATGCTATATGTAATCTGAATGTTTGTGCATCATGTGTTCGAATAATTGGTGGCATTCTGCTCAAATATTATTTTTTTTGGAATGTCAGGGTAGGGGGTGACATGGGCTCTAAACTCCACCTAACAAATGTCAATTTTACATTTATAAATCTGTTATCCATCCAGCAGTTATGCCCGTTATTCCTTTGACAATTCTGTGAAAAAGTATGACTTATAGGCCTATATCAATGACTTTCAAAATTAAGTCTATCAGGCCTTTGGACTGTGCTTGTCTCCAGCCCATGGGGGAGGGGGAGAACTACCAAAAATGTTCAGGATTGAAATAGCCTCAAATAATGATTTCAAGACAACCTCCCCCCCCCCATCGAAAGACAGGTGGAGAACTACTCCCTCCCACCTGAAGGACAATTTCCCCAGAGGACCACTCCCCCCCCCCCCTCCGACAACTCCCCCCAGAGCACAATTCGCCGGGAGGATGACTCCCACAAATAATAGCTAGTGCTATATAATTATCCATGCCATTTCTAATTGTATAATATTGCACCACAGACACAAGGAAATACATGCTTCCTTAACACAAGTTCAATCACGCCTGGTCACTGCGAAGATACACAAAATCCAACACATGGTACAAAGAAACACTATAAATGGTTTCCATATTCGCTTTCCATTAGCAAATTTATTTTTGTAGTTTCACTACTGCGTACTAGGTACACACATAACAATGCATATTTCCTCAACTTCTGACAATATACATAACTGAAAATATCGCTCCACCCTTTTTGACATAACATTAAACATCGAGTCCTCGGTGTATGCATGGTGAGTCATTGTGAAAAACATCATTGCTGGACTTGGTTGGGAATTGAACCATGACCTTCATCAGGTAATCCAGATAGCTCAGTGGTAATTACATCTGTTTAGCATTTCAAACGTCCTGGGTTCAATCCCCATCCTAGTCCACTGTGATTTTTATTTTCAGTGACTCAAACATGCACTGAGCAATAAAGGTAAATGACATGATTGGAGGTAGTCATCAACTTGGGCTGAAACTACTCTAGAATCAAGTAAACTATGCAAGGATTCTCCAGTGAAAATCTTGTAGTCAAACGTTGACTCATTCTAAAATAAACAATGTCAATATCACTCGTAGCACGGAAACCTGCTGTGTGGCTCTCTATGGGGCTTACTTTTATCGACCCCGGATAAAATTAAGATACTCCTTTGTTTATGCTTGATTCTCCTTAAGTAAACAAATTACAAATCCTTGCAGGTGAGAGATCCTCTCCTGCTAGTGTATAGTTGGTATATATTTTAACTCATTTGGTTCTTGAGGCATTTTCAAGTGTTCCCAATCATGTCACTAACCTTTAAGTATGTAGAATGTACCATGAAGTCACATTGTTCAGTTTTGGACAAATTTACCATACTAATACTCAACTCGGATTGGACAACTGCTGGGATTCTGAATGTCATAAACAAATTTGGTTAAAATAACACATTTCCTAGTCATTATGACCTCAGTCCTAGTCATGTTGCAGCTAATAGTGTGCAGTTGGCCTTTGACCTATGCCTGGTCAAACATTTCTAGCATGTCATCAGAACTCATGCATAGTACATAATGTTAATGACTGTTACACAGCCCCAGGCTTACTCTATGATGTAAAAAAAAAAAATAAAAAAAAATAAAAGTTTAATCAAGGTAATCAATTAGCAAATATACAATATGGCCATGCGTCGTGAAGTGGGGCCTGTTTGCGTTTCATTAGCAAATTTTGAGTGTGGCGCGACATTCTGGACTTAAACCCT
This sequence comes from Eucidaris tribuloides, assembly GCA_001188425.1. Lineage (NCBI taxonomy): Eukaryota > Metazoa > Echinodermata > Echinoidea > Cidaroida > Cidaridae > Eucidaris > Eucidaris tribuloides. The sequence continues at coordinate 121,216 of JZLH01S0338311.1, forward strand.
TATAACTTTTAAACTATACATGCAAACATAGTAAAAGTATACATTTTCTGAAAGGAAATAGTCTCATCTTTCCAATTATGATCACTAAATTGAAGTGGGGGTAGGCCTAAAGAAAATATGAATCAAAATAGTCCAAAAAGTGGGGTTAAAATGTAGGGTCATTTCAAAGTGACCTCACATCTACATCAAAGCACCTACCCCCCAATCAAGCACATTTTTGTAAAGCACAGATAATTTCCAATCCAACAAGACCAAACTCACAGGGATACCCCTAGTAGAACTATTTTTATGACTTTGGGAGCAACGGATTTCAGAATTTGCATGAAAAATCTGAAAAATATTACATAAATTCATAAAGAAAGCAAAAAGTCCACTTGGAGGCCTTATTATTGTATCTCTTAAACCACAATAAAGTATTTTTAATGCAGAACCAATATCTATTCATAAATAGCCAAAATTTGTATGGTAACACTTGCTAAAACATTTCTTTCTGAGTTGTGTGTTTGGCTTACCGTGTCCTATTTGATACACTATCAAAACTTGTGAAGTAATTAGTTAATTGAGTGTAATTTCTTAAATTTAGCTGCTATAGAAATAATTAGGGTTTCATTTTAAAGAGTGTTGAATGAGCTTTAATTTGATATATAGAGTCAGTTATATATTGATTTTTAAGATACAGAAAAGACCAAATAAACCTTGGATGTATGTTCTCCCATAGACTTAACATAGTACCGTGTCCCAATGCAATGTCTATGGCCGAAGTTGCTCCACCCCCACCACCTTGTACTTAATTAATCATAATTTTTTTAATTGAACTCTTATAGAATAAAACTTGAAATCACTTGAAAGAGTAATAAATAAGCTTCAGTTTGATATATAGTTCAGTGATATTGGTGATTGTTAAGATACAGAAAAAACAAAATGAACCTTGGCCGTATAATCTCCCATAGACTTAACATGGAACCGTCTCCCAATCTCCGTCTCCCAATTTGCTCCACCCCCCACCATCGTGTACTTAATCACCCATAATTTTATTAAGTGAACTCCAATGAAATAAAAGTTGGTGTCATTTTAAAGCTTAATAAATTTGCTTTAAAATGAGTGGTAACTTGGAAGAATTAAATCACATTTAGGTACTCTAACCATTACAAACATGTCAAATTTCACTAAAATATGAAACGGCTCCACCCTAGAGCAGGCCCCTATTCATGACGCATGGCCATATTATAATTTTGTATAATTCACATCAGTACATATGTTTGGGTATTTTCTTGGTCTTCTATCCACACTACAGACTCACAGAAATACCACATGACATAAATAAATCAAAAAAGTAATCCAAGTATTTGTTAATATGGCTTCATGTGGGTGGTAGTTTTTTTAAATCGATGTATACATACAGTTTTGGATGTGATATTCACATAAAGTTTTCAGATTTTTTTTTCTACATTTAAATTTTGATGCTGTTTTGACTAAATTGTGATGAAATTTGTATATAAATTCATTTGACTTAAAAAAACTTTTTATACGTGAATAATTATGAGCTCATAAATTTTTGCCTCATGACCTAGCTCAAAATACAACACATGACTTATTGATAACACAATATGATGGCTACATTCATTTTAGGTTAGCATGAGTGTAATCTTTGTGTCCGCCGAGGCTCTGACCCCGTAACCTCTTGAGCTATTTTTTTTTTCATCACAGTGATGGCACTCCTGCTCGCACAGAATATTTGAACTTTTAGGGGGAAAAAAACATACAGTACTTCTTATTTTTAAATGGTTATGCCTACAAAACTACAAAAATCCAGTTTTTGGCTAAATTGTGTGGATTATGATCAGCTACCAAAGTTATTAATAAGGTCATTTATCTTTGACCATCCAGCACAGTTTTGAAATAAATTTTACTACATGTACACTCTGACAAAGTTAAAGATCTTATCAATGCATTATGTGTACATGTCATAGTGGAAATGATAAAAGGCTGAATGATGAATGACTTTTGACCACAGTTAATAACATGTTAAATTGAGGAACACAAAGTGATTACAGTGCACTCGTTATAAAGAACACTGATATAACAAAATTTCATTATAAAGAAATAAAATCTCTGGTCCAATATCTTGGATTTCCTTTGTATTCTATTGTTTTTGCAACCCTGATATAAAGAAATTTCATTATAAAGAAACAATGAATTTCATGGGTCCCAAGGTTCTTTATAACAAGAGTGCACTGTATTAAAAGAGGTAGCTTTCAGTCGTCTCGGGTAGGAAATCATTTATATTTTGGAAAGGAGAAAGGTAATACATGAACTGGTACAAACCTTGCTACCTAAGTTGGGTCAGGAACTAATAATTACATTTACCTCTGGAAAAGAGAGAGATAATACATTTTTTTTTTGGGGGGGGGGGAGGGGCAAGACCCTCACCTACTGATCAAATTCTATTCAAAATCTAAAATCCAACTGAGAGAAACAAAAGTGGGATTTGAATCTGTGATGGCAGGGTTCTGTGGTTCAATTATTCGATTATTACACTGTATCATATTAGTTTATGCTTATACACTGGAAACCCGATATTTAACATATTGACACACTATTTTACATTAAGGCAGTGGATCTCATTTGCAAACATCCCTGCAGACCAGGATAGATACCCCATGCCCTTAGGCTATTGATGAAAGGCATGTCTGTGAAATTTGGGGGTCAGTAGTTGCCTAGAATTTGAAAAATGTGAAAGAAAAACAATAGCCGTTTAGTGTACGTTCTATGGTAGGAATTTTTTCTCCCTGAAGAAAAAATTTCAATCAGAGTCTAACGGTCACTATAATTTCACTAAAACTGAGTTCCTAGCTTCTATATTTTGCTAAAGGTTCCCAGATGGCATTTTCTTCTAAATGCCATTGTATTTACACAATGTTGATTTCTAGGCATGCAAAAGAGATCCCCTGCCTTTAAGAGATGATAGAGAAGATATACTTTTGAATAACAATAAAAATGCCCAATGTGTTTCAGATACAAATAAATGTTGGAGAACATGTGCAACGTTTGCACATGCCCGTATACATGTAATATGTAAATAGTTCTAACTTCTAATGAATTTCATTTTCAAAAATTCATTCATGAACATTAGAAAAAGTTTTACAATGTCAACACCAACAAAATTATGCAAAATCCTTTTTCAGCTAGAATGAACATAGTTTCGTCATATAGAAGACTTTGGATGCATTTGTCTCATTGATGTGTACATAAACAAGTCTTGGGTAAAACAACATCAGCAACAACATCAAAATCGGTGATTGTTCACATAAACACTGACCGTACATCCACGCAATTACTTGCATATTGCTACAGTCAGAAGGGCATTGATTTGATGCAATATGGAACACAGTTTGTGCACACGTCTGTCTCCTCATTGCTGTAAAAACAATGCTGTACTGAGCACAACAATTACTGCAACAAGATTTCTGGTCGATTTCCCACTCAGGTCACCATCATGTAGCAACTATTACTTATTTTCAAAACTGCCAGCTTTTGAGTAGATTTTATATCTTTAAACTACATCTACTGCACCTGTATTACACATTTGAAAAATAAACTCCCAAATTTAATTGGGAACATCAAATTCTGTTGAACCAAGTCTTCTGCAATCATCATCTGGTTTTAGACTGCAGGGCTTGCAGGCAATGGATTATGGTTATTCAGTCTTCTATGATGGAGATGGAGTTGAGGCAAATTTTGCAGGCCTTGGCCTTGGCCTCAGACTGAGTCACATGTACAAACTCTATGTAAAAAATATTTGTCCAGTGGCCTCATGACTCGGAACAGTCGGCCTCGACTCCATCCCTGACGATGTCACAGATGATGTCAACTTGGCATTACTACTAGCTAGCATCTTCTGCAATGCCTGACATTGTTATTTAAAATAATCCATGACATCATAGAAGAAAAGAGAACCACAATCTAGTTAAGCATTAGTATGCTCAATATTGGCACCCCTAGTTTGTGAAGGAAGACTTTTGTGGTCTACTGAGCAGGTTTATCAGCAGGTGTTTTCTTCACAAACAGAGATTCATAGACAGCCAACTTCTTTGACAGCTGTTTGTTTCTTGCTTTGAGTTCATCGTTTTCCTTCTTCAATTCGACGACTTGCTGCTGAATCTCCATATGTTTTTCTTTGTTTTTCTGCCGGCACTTCTTCACCGCCATGTTGTTCCTTTGTCGTTTCTCCTGGTAAGCTGGACTTGCACCATCATCATCCATTTTGCGTCGCCGTTTATAAGCTGGTCCTTCAGCCTGCTGCTCCATGGTACTGCTACTAGCTGAAATGGGTAAATCAGGGCTGGACGAAGCGACGTGGCCGTCACCTTCGGCTTCGTTGTTCTGGTTAGGAGCTGGAACTGTTTCTGCTTGCTCAGTGACAAGTTCGGTATTAGGAACAAGTGGCATAGTTTGTTCCGGATTTTGTTCTAGGCCGGATTCTTGGGCTTCAATCAGCACTTCGTCGGCGCACGGAAGCGGAGCGGGAACCTGTTGTAACGACTGTTGTTCATCAACTTGATGTGTTGCTAAAAACTCTGTCAACTTGCGGTAGAGCTCGTTCACGTTACCGTTGTCTGCATTTAATTCGTTTGCGAGTAATAGTTCCTGCAAGTCAACAGACTCCTCGTTTTCCAGTAACACCACCACACAGTCATTCGTTTCAGTGTTATCAGTCTGATCCAGGAAATGAGAAGTTTTGTCAGGCAAGGTATCAGTTTTGTTATCAGAGTCGTAGAATTCACCAGGGGGAGAATCCATGGTACTTCAAAACAACAAAGTCAGTAAATCGTGGAGGTCACGCCTCCTCCCCGCCGGACGCTAAATTTTTATTCCCTCGAATTTCGAAAAGTGAGTCAGCTGCAAACTGCGTTTGTTTTACAACTCTGCTCACCGCTCAATTTTCACCAATGACCAATGTAACTAACAGAATAAATCTGCATACATTTTTGAGGAATAACTAAATCACAAACGAAGCAAATGAACTTACTACCCCACCTCAGATTTCGCTGTGTTTCCGTCAAGCAGCGATCTTGTTTGTGTGAAACTAGCGCAGACTAGACACTGGCTGATCATACGCGAACGCGATATGATCGGCGTTAGTACTCCGCGGGGATTCCCCGATCTGAATTCTCCGGGATTATTTTTGATAGATTATTTGAAAGGAATATAGTCGCAAATTACTCAAATGTCAATTTATGCAATTTTTAATGAAATATTTTTTTCTTGATTTGTGTACAAATCCCTCGGCAAATTGACCTTTAACTTGCTTCGTTGAGAACTTATTTGTATCGTGGAACAACGTGACATCACGGGGAATTACCTAGGGTGGAGATGACGTCATGTTTGAAGCTTGTGATTGGCTCACCGTTGATCTCGGAGTGAAGAAGCGTACTTGGTATTTCGCAATAGCAAAACTGGCTCACTTGTACATTGCGCAATACATGTAATTTGCAAACAAAGAGGGTAGCCTACATACTGTTAAAAAAAGTAGTAGTAACCTGGGAACTTACTTGCATGGGTTTTTGATTATGTTCAACATTGTATTCCATCTGTTCTTTGGTTCAAAAAATTAATAAAAGAAAGGAAAAGGAAAGTCAGGAAAGAAAGGAAAAGAAAAGGAAAGACAGAAAGAAATAATGATAATTATACTGTAATAATAATAATAATAATAATAATAATAATAATAATAATAATAATAATAATAATAATAATAATAATAATAATAATAATAATAATAATAATAATAATAATAATAATAATAATAATAATAATAATAAT
>JZLH01S0338322.1:2315-19398 GCA_001188425.1 Eucidaris tribuloides
TTTGGAGAATAACACATGGTTTTGGAACCATTCGATGCCAAGTGATATTTTTGAACTTAGTAATGATTTGTTCTGCATGGGTGATTGCTCATTAACCGTAAAAAATCTGCACTTCAAAACAGAGCTATGCAAAGGAATAAAAATATTCGAAAATTTTGTCCATGACTGTAACATTATTTTGCAAGTTGAAAAAAAAAACAGTGTGAACACTGTTCAACTTCCACCTGCACAATTAGTGGTAAAGAGCGCCATCTACGCGGTGTTGCATTAATTTTGCGGTGGATGCATTGGTGCAAATACAGCTTACATTGTCAAAACGACTCCATTGTGTAACGCACAACTACGATTACTCGCTGTTAATATAATAATAATAACAACAATAATAATAATAATAATAATAACAATAATAATATTAAACCTATATTATTATTATTATTATCATCATTATTATTATTATTTTATTATTCACCGATAATACGAGGGACACGCCCAGTCGTCCAGTAACTCACAGGAGCTCTAGCATTCGAGGACACCAGGTCCCACACAGGTAGCCAATGAGAATAATGGGTGGTTACAAAATATACACAACATATTTTTTCATGACATAAGATTTCAAATTATGTACATGTTATTAACAGGTTACGCGAACGGGACGGGGCATCGAATTAAGCAGACGAGTGCCCGCTCGCTCCTTATTTATTGCAAGCCACCGTAGATAATAATTAAAAGAAAATAACATTTATCGGGACAGTTTACTTCATAGATACCGTTATTTACATGATATTTAAACAAGGGAAATAAATTAAATTACATATTTGGGATTTAAAACCTACTTTGGACTTCAAATTAACGTAGTTAGTAAAAATCCCAATCTTGCTCTTATACCTCCCCGCCGCAAAAGAGGGCGATGGAGGCAACAACAATATAATACATACGAAAGCAGGAGTTTAAAAAGATGTATCAAGGGGCAACATATTTACGCTCCAACTTTTAATCTTTACAAGGAAGCATGATCTTTAAACCCCAAGGTGGAATCTTTACTGCATTTAGAGAATAAACGTATCAGTATTAGCTCCAGTGAAAGTGTGATAGTAGTGTGCAAAGGCACTTCAGAACTGTTGAGTGATAATCGAATGTTTTCCTGTTGATTATAAATGGCGCCATCTTGTGTTCGGTAGTTATCATCCGAAGCGCGACATTATCTGTATGATTTAATTTTTACGTCTTCAATTATTTCACCAGATGAGTCTCATGTTGATCTACATCAGGATCTGAAGATTAGATTAAATATGACAGGATTTACGCGATTTTTTGGAGTACTAATAGTAACTTTTCAAACACTAGAACATAAACACGGCCTATACGATTTGAACGTCACACAGGCCGTTATCAGGAAAATGGAAAACAATGACCCCAACGACATACATGCAGTGCTCATTCGTGCGGAATGTCAAGGGCGTGATCCTGTGCGAGGCATTAAAGGTGCATAAACCTCTACTGCAAGCACTAAGAAGCTCTTATTGGGTTAAGTTGGATTATTGCATAATACTTTTAACCACTTTCTGCACTTATTCCTTCAACTCAGCCAAGTTTCATTTGTCCGACATTTCACTATTCTTTCAAAATTCCTCCTGAAAGAAAAAAAATATATCATCAGATAAATAAAAGCTTCATCCACACTCTTCTTGTGTCTGGAACAGTCTTCCAAATGACTTTGGAACAATTTTCTCACGTGCGCGCTCAGTTCTTTCAAAAACTATGTACTGTTCTTTTGGACTGGATAAAAGTAATTCATAAGTCGAGCGTCTCATTTTCCACGTGATAAATTTATCAGGTTCCTGTGAACCATTTGATCGAAATTATGGATCTTTTGTATAGGTTGATGCAGCTAAGTGTGCCCTACCTGTATAAGTAGTAATGCTGCCCTCTCATGTTTTTCCCAAGGCACAGTGAGTAAATGTCATTGAAATTTTGTAAACTCGAACCAAATTACATTGATATCGGACAAACCGCTCTTGAATTATCATGGTACCAAGCCTAAATCATACATGAAGGAGCCCTCGTGACGTTTCACTTTTGACCTTTCACCTCTCAAATCCCATCAGTTTATCGGTGCTTTATAATACACACTCTAGTAAAAAAAAATCCCAGTCAGGACCACTGAAAGTCGGCTGAAAGACAAGAAATAATTCTTTGAAACAACAGAAAGAATGTCGTGTGCATTGTAGGTAAAAATATACTGATCTTCGAATTTACAGAAAATGTCCTCCACAAGCAGGGTAACGTCCAAAGTAATGTTTTGTTCTATTTCTGAAAGTCTTCAAAAGAGATCATGCATCTAAACATTCTTTGCTTCCATGTATTAAGGTTTGTTACGGTTAGCAGATAAATGATGTATATCTGATTGTGGTATTTCTTGATAGGAAACTCATTGAACGAAATTATTAAAACATGTTCCAAGTTTTTTTTTATGTTTGTCTTTTGTATTGTTGGGTGAAGCACTCCATTTACATCTTTACGTAGGCGTACCGAATTCACATCCATAATCTGCCGTATTAGTAATAGACACATGCACCTAGGCTATGGGTGCATGATGCAGTACCATTCAGTGGGTTATGTTTGTTCGTTTGTTCTGATCTGTTACCGCGAAGATTTTAGACACGAACCCAGTTGCATCTTTAGATCCCTATAACACTATCGGGGAATTTCACATACAATTTTAGTACATCAGATTACGGCATACCAAGTAATGATATTGGGGAATTTCACATGTCATATTAGTACACCCGATAAAGGCATTCCAAGTAATTACAGTGGGGAATTTCACGTTCAATTATTATAGCACAAATAATAACGTTATTCTAAGTAATGAAAGTGGGGAATTTCACGCGCAATTTTAGTACAACCGATACCGATATTCTAAGTAGAGCATTGTGTTCAAATTTTGACAGGAAATAAACTTTAAAAAGTCGCGTGCCATGACGGAAGTGTTTAATGTAATTGAGGGGGTCGGTGGAATATAGTGCTTACCCCCACATTTGTGAAAATTGAGTTACACGCGCTCTCATGATCCGTATCAACCACTCTACCTTGTGTAAAATATAATATTTAAATTCGACCAATAAGATGGTCAATAAAGATGCACAGCTTTTTACCAGAAAAAAGTATCAACTTTTCAGCAGCAATAGAGTGCTAAGCATAATTGTCAAGATGGCCACCCCATGCATTCAACCAGCACCCTATTTTAAGAAGGCACAGCTGGAAGTGACAAATGCTGATAGACATCAACATTAACGTGTCCTTCCTCTTCTTTCTAAGACTCTAGTTCTGCACGTGTGGGAGACTACATTTAAAGTAATGGTTAGCAGTGATATTGTACTTCTTCTGGAAAGATGTGTGAACCAGCTTTTATTTCAAAATGTGGATGTTGGAAAGGAGTATCAGGAGCCGCTGAGATGATGAGAACGCTGTTGGAAACGGGAGGGAAAGGGGGAATGGGCGAGGGAAAGGGGTGTGGAAAGGGGTGGAAAATTGGGGGGGGGAGAGATGGGAAAGTGAGTGGTATAGAAGACCTGGTGTATTTCACTCAAGGTGGAAATTCTGTTGACAAAGGAGAGATATAAATGATTTTATGTTAATGAATGCAGTATTTCTACAAGGATCATGTTAGATGAAAGATTGGGGATTAGGTTTATGAATAAACTTACGTACATGTTAAATATGTTCACAAGGTCATTTTGAATTTACGCAAGAAGACTACTTTGAGCTCACGCTTGAAGTCATGAATGCTTTCCAGCTAAGTTAAAATAAATAAATAAGGAAATTCCATAGTTAAGGCCCGATATGATCCCCCCCCCCCATTTACCAGCGAAATACTAGGATGCACTACAAGATCTCGTTGATGACCTACTTTGTTTTCTCATGACATTGGTATCATGATATCAGGTGGTTTTAATAAAAACAAGTTAAACATGATGTTTCATGATGTCAGAGAGGAGATGCCAACTTTTTCAGAATCTCCAGACGGCCCAAAAATTCTAAAATCCGAAGTCCGAACAGCCATAAAGATGATGAGAAGGAACAAGGCAGCTGGACCAGATGGTGTGGTGATAGAGATGATTGATGCTCTGGAAGAATTTGGTGTTGAAAAACTAACAAATGTCATCAATAAGGTCTATGAAGAGGGTAAATTTCCGGAAGATCTGGCCCAGTCCATTTTTATCCCAATCCCAAAGAAACAAGGTGCAGTAGACTGTGAGCAGCACCGCACAATCAGCCTTATGAGCCATATCACAAAGATCATGCTCAGAATTTTGCTACAAAGAGCACGCAGTAGGATAACACCAGAGATTGGAAAGCAGCAGTTTGAATTCGCAAAAGACGCAGGCACCAGAAACGCTATATTTGTTTTAAAAATCATGACGGAAAGAGCCATAGAAATGCAAAAAGACGTCTCTGTATGCTTCATTGATTATTCAAAGGCCTTTGCTAAAATTAGACATACACAAATGTTTCAGGATCTCAACAAGTTGGACCTACATGAAAAAGACCTTCGTCTACTGACAAATCTGTACTGGAACCAGTCAGCATGTATCAGAGTCGATAGAGAACTCAGTAAAATACATATATTGAAAGGGGAGTATAAGGCAGTGGTGTGTGATGTCTCCAGATCGTTTTAATTACTACAGTGAACTCATCCTGAGGGAATTGGAAAAGGAGAGGGGACTTAAAATTGGAGGACAAAACATAACGAACCTGCGATACGCCGATGACACTGTATTGATAGCAGAATCTCAAGAAGACCTTCACAGGATGTTGGATGTGGTTATTACATAGAGTGAAGGAAAGGGATTGTCAATCAACTGTAAAAAAGACAGAATGCATGGTTATTTCAAAGAAGAAGGAAGCTGCAAAATGTAATATTAAAATTAGGGACAACACCATCAAACAGGTATCCGCCTTCAATTACCTTGGTAGTACCATAACAGACGACTCCAGAAGTACAAGGGAGATTAAAAGGAAAATTGTACTAGCTAAATCAGCCTTCTCAAAGCTGGAAAAAATCCTAAGAAACGGGACACTCAGAATGGAGACTCGATTACGAGTACTGAATTGTTACATCTACCCTGTGCTGATGTTTGGAAGTGAAACATGGTCCATAACATCAGACATGAGAAAGCGTTTGGAGAGTTGTGAAATGTGGTTCCTCCGACGCATGATGAGGATTCCATGGACTGACATGGTAACCAATGAAGACGTCCTAAGAAGAGCTGGTATGGAGATAAGAACTAGGCAAATGAGTTTCGTAGGACATATTATTAGAAAGGGCTCATGAAAATTTAGCATCGGCGAGAAAGATAGAGAGAAAGAGGGGTAGAGGAAGGAAAAGGATGAATTGGATGACCAGTCTGAATGCATGGATTACAGAGAGAGGTGCGGGCAGGAGGTGGAGCTGATTCAAACAGCTTGGAACAGAGATATGTGGCATGCCATGATCGCCTACGTCTCCGGATACGGCACGTAGAGAGAGAGAGTTAAACAAAAACTTTCCATCAACACTGCACCTCGGGAGTGTTATATATCAACGTTGGACCTTACTGAAATAGTCACAATCACTACACGATTCACAAAGAAAATTTGTATACAAAGTTAAGGGTGAGTTTTTCATGCACTCATCGCAAAAAGTGGCAGATTTGACTATATACGAAATTTGCATTATTGTATTTAGGTATACTTTGAACAGGCAAAGACAATAAATTATCTATCAGCCTAATTTGCTTAAACTCGCAACATTTTCTTTCTCGCATGCTTCTGAATTCTTCAAAAATTTACATAATATACGAAAACTTCTTGCTCCTTTAACGCGAGATTTTTTGCCCTTTAACCCCTCAGCTTGTTCAGATGTACGTACGTACATCTTTGGAGATGGGGAGTTCTACGTGTCAATATTAGTTCATCCGCTAAAGTATACCAAGTAATGTTGTTTTGGTTCGTAGACTTTCTCTTGGAGACTCTAGTTCTTTGAGTGTGGGGGAACTAAATATCACAATAGTTGTAGTGATATTCGTGTAACTAGTAGTGTGGAATTCCATAAACCATTTTGGTACAACCAATCAATGTAGTCTAGGCTCTAGCTGTTTCTATTTCGGCTTAATTTCTCCGAGTTGCAGCGGGCGGGGCAATCACTAGCCCAGTGATTGCGCCGCACGCTACAACTAAGCGCCCTCACTCGGCGCGACATTTTGGCTTTGGCTGCAAACTCTGAGAAATTAAGAAGAAATAATTCGGCTAGAATCTAGACTACCAACCATGAGGCGCTGGGTGCAGTCACCTGCTACCTGTATGTCAAGTAATTTATTTCATTCAAATTTGGGCAGGAAAATAATGATGGACATATATTAATAAAACATGTTATAATGGACATATTTTTAAACTTGGATACTTATGTACAGACTCCTTCCACTAGTTTCGGAGATTTAATTCATTCTGTAAGAGTGGGGGACTTTATATATAGGGTTAGGTTTTTCTCATGTTTGTTAATTTCAGTAATGTACCATAAATGAGGGTCAATCTTCGGTTTCCGCCATTTCCACATTATTGCACATCTGTTGATTTATTTGAGTCATATGAATTGTTGAATGCTGGACCTGTGTGTGTGTGTGTGTGTGTGTGTGTGTGTGTGTGTGTGTGTGTGTGTGTGTGTGTGTGTGTGTTGTGTGTGTGTGTGTGTGTGTGTGTGTGTGTGTGTGTGTGTGTGTGTGTGTGTGTGAGTCATGCAGGAAACCTCCGCCCCTGACGATGAAATTACCCCCCCCCCCCCCGCTCATCGGAACGAAGGTCATTGATCGCTGTGATCCATCGGCTGGTTAAGTTTATAGATATATTTGTTAAAGATAACTATTAGAAAAACGAAGGAATCATGAATGTTGTATGCCAGTTCAGACGGTGAGCCAATTCTTCCAGAAAAGCAGGAAAAGTCATGTTCTCTGTTTTATTATGAACCATTTAAGAAGAAGAAATAATTGGATTTTTTTTTATGAGAAATGAAAAAAAGGAGAAACGTCGCATTCCAAGTTAAAAGGGAGTTTTTCACACTCTCATTGGGAATTTCCTTAAGAAGGGCTTCGAAAGTCATCAAACTTGAATGGTACCTCAGCCAAAATGTGCTTTATCTGGTACCCTTTTTTTTTGCTTATTCTTCTGCAGCATCCATCGAATTCATATAGATACCTGCATGTTATGCACCTTTAATGCTTGTCATCCTGACCTGTAACTTTGGGGCTTTTAAAAAGCTGAATGTTTGTACGATAGAGTGGGGAATTCCACTTTCGAGTTTTGGTTCACTAGCTACAGGTACGCTGCTTAATGTTGTATACACTGTATATTACATTGTGGCAGGATGTAACAAATACTGATACACATTAACATTGCCGCGCCCTTCCTCCTGTTTTTTTTTCTGAGACCAACATTCTGCAAAATATGAAGGACTCTATTAATGGTATGGTTAGCAGTGATGTTATGTTAAAGCATATTTCTTTGTCAATGATAAATGAAGTAGCTTGTATTTCAAAAATCATTTTACACTTATCTCTTTCCATGTTTTTCATTACATGAATGTACTATACATGAGAACATCGCTTCTTATTCCTCCCTCTGCCCTCGTGTCATCTTTCTTGCTAATTCGTTGTTTTATTTAAGTCACGTGAGTTGTTGTTTAAGTATGCTTGACCTCGTCGTGTGTTGGTGGTGTTAATGAGTGGTTGTGCGTGTGTGCGTGTGTTTCTGTGTTTCTGTGTTTCTCTGTGTTCCTGTATTTGTGTGTGTTAATTTATACCTGCATGTGAGTGTTGCGTAATATTTTTGCGAGATTTGTTTTATTGTATGAATTTTGTTATCACTGTACGAATCTTATTTTGCTACTTAGAGTTACGTGGAATTCAACTTCAAACTTTGAACTTTGACCGTCAACACTGATCAAAATAAATAGTTTTGTTTATTTTTCTTTATTTTTATTTGGGGATGCGGAGTGGAGGATTTATTATCTCGTACATGTTATAAAAGCGGGATAGGGGATTGTGTTTGTTATATTCTGTCGAAAATAAACGTTTGCTTGAGTTCAGGTTCAGATTCATAATCAGATTCAAAAGTTCATCTATTTTGCGTTTATTTGTGTGTAACTATAAAACTTAATCGCCTGTTAATCAAATAAATCATAGATGTTCATTTCGCTCACATGTCAGTTGAGAAGGTAAGGTGATTCTTTCAGTAAAGCATGGAAAGACATATTTTCTTATTTATCATTAAAAATTTAGCAAGATGAAATGGATATAAAATTATGATGAGAAATTAGACTCAGGAGAAAATTTGCACGCAAAGTTAAGTGGGAGTTTTTCATACTCTCCATGAAGTATTCCATAATAAAGACTTCGAACAGTTTTCAATGATCTGAAATGATTGTTCAGCCAAATGTGCTCAAACTTGCACCATTTTTGTTCGCTTAATCATTTGCACCCATCGAAATAATATAGATATAAAGGTTTTCGTGCACCTTTAACGCGCCACCTTCTTCAGACGTGTGTACGTGCATCTTTGGACTATAGAGTAGGGAATTCCACCTGCCAATTTAGTTCACTACCTAACGTTATGCCAAGTAATTCTCTGTATATTACATTTTGGTAGGATTTAACAAATGCTGATCGACAATAAACATTGCCGAACCTTTCCTCCTTTTTCGAAGACTCAACTTCTTTAAATGTGGGGGATTTTATTTATAGCAATTGTTAGCAGTGATGTTATATCAATATATACTTCTTTGTCGATGATGAAGTAGCTTCTATTAAAAAAAAAACTTGAAAACACTTGTCTGTTTCCCATGTTTTTTTTTCATTACGTACGTTCTGATTCCATCCCCTCCCATTGTATCATCTTCCTCTTAATTTGTTGTTTTATTTTAATCACGTGACTTGTGGTTTAGGTATGCTTGACCATGTTGACCTCGTCGTCGTGTGTGTGTGTGTGTGTGTGTGTGTGTGTGTGTGTGTGTGTGTGTGTGTGACATGCAGAAAGCCACTGCCAATGACGACAAAAATACCCCCCCCCCCCCCTCCGCTCCGTCAAACGAACTTACGCCATTGATTGCTGTGATCCATCGACTGGTTAATTTTATGTATTTGTTTAAGATAACTATTAGACTAAATCGAAGGAATCACGAATGTTCACTTTATTATATGCCAGTTTAGAAGGGGAACCAATTCTTTCAGAAAAGCATGAAAAGTCATGTTTTCTGTTTTATTATGAACCATTTAAGAAGAATAAATAATTGGATTTTTGATGAGAAATGAAAATAAAAGGAGAAACTTCGCATACAAAGGTAAAAGGAGTTGTTCATACTCTCATCGGAAAATTCCATTATAAGGGCTTCGAACAGTTATCAAACTTAAATAGTTCCTCAGTCAAAATGTGCTTAATCTCTCAACATTTTTTCCACTTATTCTTCTGCAGCACCCAACGAATTCATATCGATACCTACATTTTATGCACCTTTAATGCTTGCCATCCTGACTTGTAACTCCGTGGCTTTTAGAGAACTGCATGTTTGGACTATAGAGTGGGGAATTCCACCTGCCAATTTTAGTTCACTACCTACGTTTATGCCAATCCATATTATATATATTACATTTTGACAGGATGTAATAAATAATAACAGACACTAACATTGATACATCCTTCCTCCTGTTTTTTTTTTAACGAGACCAAAGTTCTGCAAATTTGGAGGACTCTAGTAATGGTATGGTTAGCAGTGATGTTATGTTCATGTATATTTATTTGTCAATTATGAAGTAGGTTCTATTAAAAAAAAATCATTCTACACTTGAAGACTGTAGATTAAGAAGTATTGAAGTCACATCATACTACTTTTGAGAAACAAAGACACAGTTTTCAAATTTTTCTACAGATCACAATTGTTTGAGTTCTACATCCAAACTTGGTGAAGTTAATCGGCATAATCAAGATGAATATAGGACAAAAACAAACATTGTTACACTCGTAAATTTCCAATGATCAATAATCAACATTGTGGACTAAAGTACTTCTTTTTCTTCTACAAACAAGGGTCTGAAGAAACAAAGGTATTTCTCGAATAAATGAAAAACACTTGATTGTATCTACTTTTGGAATGTCCTCGGGGTAAGACGAACAATTTGATATATAATTTGTCAAATTTGGACGTTATTTGAAGTTTGACCTCACTTAACCTTTGACCGGAAGTGACCACATATTCCATCAACAAAGCACAAAATACATAATAAATTGTATATTTTCTTAATCCCTGTATTTAGTCGAGTAATTTGAGATACGTTTTGACGTAATAGACCGAGTTAAAAATTTGACTCCGGTTTACCCTCTCACCTGATCCCCATTGCGGAAGGGTCAAATAGAACAAAATTTTGTAAAAAAAAAATAAATAACCGGCTTGTAACGAATTCAAAACAATAACTAACTCAATTTCGTCAAAATGTGACTTAAGTACTTTTTATTCTCCAGTCTTCACTTGTCCTTTTACATGTTTTTCTTTACATGAACTTACCATACACGAGGACACCACTCCTTATTCCACCCCGCTGCCCTCGTGTCATCTTTCTTGCAAATTCGTTTTATTTGTTTTATTTTAGTCAGGTGACTTGTTGTTTAAGAATGCTTGCCCTCGTCGTGTGTGTGTGATGGTGGTGGTGTTGACTGTTGAGTGTGTGTGCGTGTGTTTGTTTGCGTCTGTCTTTGCGTGTATGTGCTATGTGTTTGGGTATACCTGCATGCGATTGTTGCATAATATTATTGTATGATTGTGATTGTGATATGTGTCGGTATGTGTGTGTTAGAGTTAATGTGCGCGCGCGTGTATCAACGTGTTTGTGTTTGTTTGTTTGTTTGTATATGTGTGTGTGTGTGTGTGTGTGTGTGTGTGTGTGTGTGTGTGTGTGTGTGTGTGTGTGTGTGTGTGTGTGTGTGTGTGTGTGTGTGTGTGTGTGTGTGTGTGTGTGTGTGTGTGTGTGTGTCAGAGCTCATGTGAGCGAGTATTATGTGTTTGTGTATACCTGCATGTGAGTGTTGCATGATATGTTTTTATTGTATGATTTTTGTTATCACTGCACGAATCTTATTTGGGTATTAAGAGTCATGTGGAGTTCAACTTCAAACTTTGAACTTTGATCGTCACTATAAATCAAAATAAATGGTTTTGTTTATTTTTCTTTATTTTTTGTGGAGAGGGGGAGGGAGAGGGTTGTTACTTTTAAAGGGTTAGAAGAGCAGGAAAAGGGATTTGTGTTGGTGATATTCTGACGGAAAATGTTTGTTTAAGATCATCTATTTTGCGTGTATGTGAGTGTGTGGGTGGGTGTGTGGGTGGGTGTGTATGTGTGTGTGCGTGTTTGTGTGTGCGCGCGTGTGAGGTTGAAATTTGAACGGTATTATAATTATGTAATTCAATCCTCCACTACCCATCCTCTTACCTGTAACAGGAGATTTTTTAGAAGTTATATTTTGTCATGTTTTTGTACCATATTGTTTTAGTAATGGATTCCATATACAAGAGTTATTCATGAAAACATTATTTTTTTTCCAAATTCTGCCCAGTTTGTAGTCAAGTTGTACTGTGTTTGGCAGTAGTGGTGATTAATAGTCAGGTTATGTGTGTAGGGGTCACAAAATATGACCCCAGTTCCCCCAACATAACAGGTGGATCATAAAAATGTCATTGAGCCTGGTCAAAAAGGAATGTCAGTGTTTTCGTTTTCACTACTTAGAATTTGATGTCGTCACAGACATGGTCACATGAGTTAAAGGACTGCTTTGATGTTAACAGTGTGTGTGTATGTACATGTGATTGTGAGTTTCAAAGATTAATTATTATTTTGGATCATTATAATTTGCAGTTTGTTTGTTATTGATAGTTATTTGGATTGTATTGGTGATCCAATATTTGGCTAATTAAACTGATGGAGAATTTGTGCTCACTGTATGTTTGAGATGTTTAGTAATTTTGATTCTGGTTTTATAGGCTAATTAATATAGTCACCTTAATTGGAGTTAATTATGTTGTCTTTATAACAAAAAGATAATAATGTACCCTGTATCTACTGTTCGGACACATTGATTAAGTATAATGTAGTAATTGTATCGTTTGAAGGTATCATATGTTAAATTTTGGGAGGGTCACTTTAAGTCCTAAGGAATAAGAAGGTGGGAGCGCTATACCGGAAGTTTGATACTTCCGAGATGCAAGATGATGCTTGCAAGCTCCAGTTCGTTCACCTAGTTTAGGCAGTAAGATGAGTCATTCTATTTTTAGGAAAGGGAGTCCCCAAAAAGTGGTAGCCACTGGTACCAGTGACATCACTTCCTGTTAGTGACTTTGGGCCAATGAAATAACTTGTTTTATCCTTAAAATTATTTTTTTAGACCAATTGTGGGAGTTGTTAAATAATTAGTATTGAGGTTCAGGGTTTGATTGGTTAAGATTATGTAGTGTACAAACGTATGGTATTTTCCCAAATTGGGGGGTCCATAAAATGGTAGGGAAACCCTGTTTTCATCATTCTCCGGACTCAAGACTAAAAGATGTAGCTGTTAGTGTAACCTGTTGGAGAAAGGCTGTTCCTGTAACGCCGCTATATTTGTGAAGAGGCGGTTCCTGTAACGCTGCTGAACTTGTGAAGAGGCTGTTTTAGTAACGCCGATATTGCAGATTGGTTCAACAACTTTCGTGTAACCTGTACTGTGTTGTGTTGGGTTTAGTTTTGGGGTTTTTGAAGTTCTAGTTGGGTTTTTGTTTCCGAGTTTTTAATTCAAGTTTAGTTTTTTAAGTTTTGTTTAGCCTTGTTCAGTTTTTCATAGTTTAATTGTGGATTTAATTTGTTGAGTTTTTTTTTAATTATAGTGTTATCCTGTTGTTTTGTATTGGTCTTAATATCGCTCATTGCTTAATAGATTTAATAAAGGTAGAACTCATTGTTAATTTAATTATTTGTGTGGTGAATATCTTCTTTACACCTATTCTTCGTGCGTTTGAGCCGGGTTGTGATTGTTCTGTTTATTTTGATTTGCTCTCCCACACTATTTCTAATACCCGCGGACACATTTCGCCGGTCACACGCGCGCGCGTGTGTGTGTGTGCGTTTGTGTGTGTTTGCTTGCGTGCGTCATGCTGACCACGAAAATTACCCCAACCCCTTCCCTCTCCTCGGAACGATTTTATGTCAGTCATCGCCGTGATCCATCGACTCTAACTATTAAACTAAATCAAATGAATCATGGATGTTCATTTTTGTCACATGTTGAGAAGGTGAGCCGATTCTTTTGGAAAAGCATGGAAAGACATTTTCTCTTATTCATTATTACACAATAAGCCAGAAGAACTTGATATTTGATGAGAAATTCGAACAGGAGAAACTTTACCTGCAAAGTGAATTTGGAGTTCTTCACACTCTCCTTGTGATATTCCATAATTAGGACTTCGATCAGTCATCAATCTTCAATGGTTTTTCAGCCAAATGTGCTGAAGCTTGCAACATTTTTCCCCCACTTATTCATCATCGATTTTATATAGATACCTAGTTTGCGTGCACCTTTAATGTTACATTTTCGGTCATGTATCCCCGCAGGTTTTTGAGACGTACCTACGTGCATCTTTGGTCTATTGACTGGGAAATTCCACCTGTCCGTTTTAGTTCACTAGTTACCGGTATGCCAAGTAATATTGTATATATTTCATTTTGGCAGAATATACAAGCGCGAGGATAATTACATGCCGCGCCCTTCTTCTCCTTTCTTTGAGACCGAAGTTCCGGGGGCCTCCATCTGTACTAATGGTTAGCAGTGATATTAGATATGTATGAAGTAGCCTCTATTTCCAAAACCCCTTAAACACTTGTCTGTTTTCCATGTTTTTTTTTTCATTAAATGAATGTACCAAACATGAGGACATCAGTTCCTATACCATCCTTGCCCTTATATCATCCTCCTCGTAATTTTGTTTTATTTCAGTCACGTGACTTGTTGTTTAGATATCCTTCACCCTTCCTGTATGTGTGTATGTGTGTTTGTGTCAGAGTTAATGTGAGCGTGTGTTTGTGTGTCAGTGTTATATATCTGTGTCTGTGTATACCTACCTGTGAGTGAAGCGTAACATTATTGCATGATTTTTGATTAAATGATTTCTGTTATCAATGTATGAATGTTATTCTGTTATTTTAAGTCATGTGGAAATCAACTTGAAACTGTGAACTTTGTTCATAAATATGAATCAAAATAAATCATTTTGTCTAATTTTCCGTTTGTTTTTGTTTTGTTTTGTTTTGTTTTGTTTTGTTTGTTTGTTTGTTTGTTTGTTTGGGGATGTTTTTTCGTGCACCTTTAATGCTACATTTTTTGCCCTGTAACCCTGCAGCTTCTTCAGACGTACGTACGTGCATTTTTCTACTATAGAGTGGGGAATTCCACCTGCCAATCTTAGTTCACTACCAACCTGTGTGCCAAGCAATGTTGGACGGAAGTAACTAATGTTGCTAAGAATTAATATTGCCGCACCCCTTCTCCTTTTCCTTTTCTCTTGTTTGGTTTTGTTTTGTATGTGAACGTTCTGCAAATGCTGGGGACTCCATTTATACTAATGGTAAGCGGTGATTTATGTTAATGTATCTTTCTTTGGGAATGATATAGTTTGTATGTAAAAAAAAAATAATTCTTTTAACACTTGTTTATTTTCCATATGTTTTTCATAACATGAATGTACCATACATGAGGACATCATTTCCTATTCCACCCCCTGCCCTCGTATCATCCTCCTCGTAAATTTGTGACCTGTCACCACAATACCCAGATAAAAATCGCACATCTTAAGAAATATAAACAAAGAAAAATAAAATGGGTAAAGTCGTAAATGTTCAGTATTTTGCATCATGAGAAAGTCATAAAGTTTTCTTTTCTGAAAACACTTCATTTTTGTACTTTATATCATAATTACAATATGTTGTACTTTTCTAAACTTTGGGTCGTGCGACTTTATGAAGGTATCGTGGTGACGGATCACATTTGTTTTATTTCAGTCACGTGGATTTTTAAGTATGCTTGATCTCGTCGTTCGTGAATGTGTGCGTGAGTTTGTGTAAGTACCCGCACCCCTCCCTGCTCCTCGAAACGAACTGATGCCACTCCTCGCCGTGATCTATCGACTGTAACTATTAAACTTCATCAAATGAATCATGCATGTTCATTTTTCTCACACGTTGAGAAGGTAAGCCGATCCTTCAGAACAACAAGAAAGACACCTTTTTTATTTATTATTAAACAATAAGCAAGTGAAAATGGGTATTTGATTAGAAATTAGAGCAGCAGAAAATTTGCATGCCAAGTTAATTTGGAGTTCTTCACACTCTCCTTGGAATATTCCATGAAAAGGACTTCGAACAGTTATCAATCTTAAATGATTCCTCAGCCAAATGTGCTGAAACTTGGACCATTTTTTTCGCTTTCTCATCTGCACCCATCGAATTAATCTAGAATTATAGGTTACGTGCACTTTTAACGCGACATTTTCTGCCCTGTAACCCGGCAGCTATTCAGACGTACGTACGTACATCTTTGGACTATACAGTGGGGAATTCCATCTGCAAAATTTTAGTTCACTACCGACCCGTGTGCCAAGTAAAGTTGTATATTGTATCAAGGCTGCTAGGAATTAACATTGCCGCGCCCTTTCTCCTTTCTTTGAGGCCCAAGTTCTGGGGGCCTCAATTTATAGCAATGGTCAGCAGTGATGTTATATCAACGTATACCTCTGTTTTTTCTATATATCAAACAATAAGCAAGAAGAAATTGGATACTTGATGAAAAATGAGAACAAGAAAAAAATTGCATGCAAAGCCAGTTGGGAGTTCTTCACACTCTCCTTGGAATATTTCCTAATAAGAACTTCGAATAGTCATCAATCTTAAAGGGTTCCTAAGCCAAATGTGCTCAAATTTGCCCCCTTTTTCGCTTAAGGTTCGTGCACCTTTAATGCTACATTTTCTGTCATGTATCCACACAACTTCTTCAGACGTACGTATGCGCATCTTTGGACTATAGAGTGGGGAATTCCACCTGCCAATTTTAGTTCACTCCCAACCGGTATGCCAAGTAATGTTGTATATTGTATCAAGGCTGATGGGAATTAAAGGCAAGGTTCACCTTACATCAAGTTGGTTTGAATAAACGCAGAACAATGAGAGAAACATATTAATGAAAGTTTGGCGAAAATCCACCAAAGAATAACGGAGTTATGAGGTTTCAAAATTCTAAATTTCTTACGTCACATGCGAGCAGGTCTCCATATGTCATGTGATATTAATTCCATAAGAGTGCCATTTTCTCAGAAATTTGAAAATGATTTTACCTGTGCATTCAATATATTATTAGAAATATTATTTTATACCTGCTTCTATGAAAAACCGCATTCAGTTATCATGAACCATTAAAAAAATGGCAATTTATGGAATTTATATTACATGACATATTGAGAGCTGCTTGCATGTGACGTCACAAATTTAAAACTTTGAAAGTTCATAACTCTGTTATTCTTTGGTGGATTTTCGCCAAACTTTCATTAATATTTTTCTCTCATTGTTTTGCGTTTATTAAAACCAACTTGATGTCAGGGTGAACCTTGCCTTTAACATTGCCGCGACCTTTCTCCGTTCTTTGAGACCCAAGTTCTGGGGGCCTTGGGTAGGCAGTGATGTTATATCAACGTATACTTCTTTGCCAATGATGTATTAAGTAGCTTCTACTTCAAAACCCCTTTTAACACTTGTCTGTTTTTTCACGTTTTTCATTACATGAATGTATCGTGCATGAGGACATCACTTCCTATTTTATGTTATGTCCTTTCAGTCACGTGAATTTCTAGGCGCGTTTGACCTCGTCGTGTTTGCGATGTGGTACTGGTGTTTGTGTGTGTGTGTGTGTGTGTGTGTGTGTGTGTGTGTGTGTGTGTGTGTGTGTGTGTGTGTGTGTGTGTGTGTGTGTGTGTGTGTGTGTGTGTGTG
>JZLH01S0338388.1:3523-25018 GCA_001188425.1 Eucidaris tribuloides
TGATTTGTCGGGGGCCAGGGGGCGGAGCCCCCTGAAGCTGAAGCTCGAGCATGAGTTCGATCGGTTTTATAAGCTTATTGTGACCTTTGATAACACTTTTGTTTTTTTTAAATGGACAGGTACAGTCGACAACAATAAAACAAAACAAAACAAAACATCCCCCACCCACCCCCCCCCCACTTACGAACTGTTTGGCACTGCACGGTATAAATGTATGTATTATGAACTGCTGATAAGATGATTTTCAAAACATGGCGGTAATATGTCGGGGGTCAGGGGGGCAGAGCCCCCTGAAGCTCATGGGTTCTAGCGGTTTTATGAGACTATTTTGACCCCTGTCATCACTGTTTTGAACGCGTCCCCCCCCCCCCCCGGGTACGGTCCTGGTAATTTGAAATATTTCATACTGCAATGTGCATACAAACAGAATTATGCAAGTGTTTATTCAGGTCATAACACCTCTATCCGATTTGAATTAAATGCGTTGCAAAATGGCGCACATGCAAAAGGTGTGCCACGTGAGTGATGAATTTTGGAGAAAAAAATTCTGCACACAATTTTTTGAGTTTGATAAGTGTATCTGAAAAAGTGCCAGCGCTATCGCTGGTTATAGAAGCAATTCTACGAGCAACAGATTTGAAGGGGGAAATGATATTCTTAGTTCTAACACGATTAATAATGTGGGAACGCCTGAATATCCACATTGATGCACAAACCTATACCACTTTAAATAAGTTCAAAAGAAACGTATTTACTTTCAAAATTAATATCAAAATTTGCTCAGTCGACTTGCGCCTGCATGTTACATCCAGCGGAGTTTATGCAGTACATGGCCAGAACCAGAACCAGACACACAAATAAACATTATTGAATAAACAGTTTGCTAAGTAAAGTTAAAAAAAAACAGTAGTACTTACGTCTGAATATCTATTTCCAAAAGGTGCACATTTAAGCACAATTTCTGCTCGGTTCGCCTTCAGTTTTCTTCTCTTTCCTTCCCTTTCTTTTTTCCTTCGTTCTTTTTGTTTTTTTTGCGGCCGATTGGGAGGGGGGGGGCCACGTGCCCCCGCCCCCGTAGTTTACGCCACTGGATAGAGGAATAGATAGATCAGATCCAGATACGAATATCTGAAAAATGGTTTATAAACATACCACTCTTGTACACTAATTTAAATTCTGATGATTGTGTCCTTAAATGGACCAAAGAATCTAACTGAACAAGGCCATCTACGGCAGATCAAATTGTACAAAAAGTCCGATAAATGGATAACTCAACATAAAATTACAACACGCTGTTTTAATTATTGTATGATACAGGATACACTTCAATGGCAGTACTGGGATTACTACCACTAGGAGTGCCAAATAACTCACAAAAAATGTAAGAGAGACAGACGGAGAGAATTCAAATATTTAGAACTGATGAATTTGCTACAACCATCTCGAATATTCGGTAAAAATTATATTAATAATAATTCTAATAATAATAATCCACATTTTATTGTTCGAAATAGAAATCAGAAATACATGTAGAAATCCTCCGAAAATTCATTTTGCCCATTTGATCGTGGGCCCGGCAGCCACTGAGCAACGCCAGATCGACGTTGCTCTATCCCTAAAATTGTTAAACGCCAAACAGCGTAGCAACAACTCCCATCTTTTAACGTCTTTTGAACGGGCTCGAACCCCCGACCTTCCGGTTGTGAGGCGGACGCTCTACCAACTGAGCCCAACACAACCGGTTGCGATGCTTACTTTGTTTGTATACCCTTTTTGCTCAAAGCGTTATCCAAACAACCTGTTTTGGTTGTAGTAACAATGATAGTTATTCAATATGCAAAGCATTTGGGATGGAAAACAATATTAACCCTCTGAAATTCATGATTCCAAACACCCATACAAAAGAACATTTTCTTTATCGATTCTACATGACCACCGGCGTTGATTTTGCAGCTTTTAAATTTACACTTGTCTTTATCCCATATTTTTAAATACTACCTTTTCCCCGACGTTATAATCGTGACAAGTATGGTATCATTTTAAAGAAAAATAAATTACATTTTAAAGGTACCAATCATGCATTGATTACTTCCGAGAGAAGGGAGAAATAATCGATCAAACTAAGATTTCCAAACTTTTTGGGGAATTTATAAGAGATATCAGCTGTTGAGTACAATGAAGTAGACCCTACTTCAATTTTGTATTTCAAATTTGAATCTTGTCTCTTCTTAAATATGCATATACTTGATGTTTTGTTTGACTGAATGACGTCAAAAGTGATCGTACTGCTTGTGATGACATGTTTGCTCCCAATCGTCAATGCCAACTGTAAGTTTGGCGAACAGTGGGACCCTAATTTAGGGATATGTACACCTATCGCCTCAGAAGGTAACATTTTCCCCCTTCTTTTTAAATTGTTGTCACAAATGATTTTTAAAGCTATTTGTCCAATCGTAAACAAATTGTCCATAGAAAAAGTTTGAAATTATACAATGTATCTCGATAAGTAGTTTAAACTCTTTATTTTGTTCATTTCCGTGATAATCTGTTTTCTATAATCAAGTGTCCATGTATGTTATAAAAAATGGTAAATTCTAATTTATGTGATTAATATAAATCAAATTAAATCATTATATTTCCGATCTACTTCTTTTGTAATAAAAATGAGATCAAAATTATGCCTTTTTAAAATTAACTAATACGAACTAAATTAATAACTTTTCCTCAAATGTGCAATCATTGTTTTGTTTCCCAAACGGTTCAATAATGTTCACCGAAAATCAGGCATTTATCTGAACATTATGTTTTCTATTTTTTTTATCACTGTCGTCATTATTATTATTATTATCATTATCATCATCATCATCATCATTACCTTAATCATAATCATCAACTTCGTCATCGTCGTCTTTGTCATGATTATGATCATCATCATACGCAATAGCATCATCATACACACAAACACACACAGACATACACAGACACACACAGACATCGACACACACAGAGAGACACACACTCACACATACACACACTCACACACTCACACACTCACATACACATACATGCAACATACATACATACATACACACACATACACACAAAAACACACACACTCACTATCATACAGACATAGAGATACTTGCAAACAATCGCACAAACACAGATATACAAAATAAATGGAACATGAGAGCACAATACAAAGAAGTGGATGCAAAGAATAGGGATAAAGGGTTCGGTGGAAAAGGGAGGGGAGGTGAAAAGGATTTGTGGATAGACGACTTGGCAGATATCACTCAACATGGTAATTCTAATTGGGAATATATAGAAAATATGATTTATGATGTTGAAGCTGACTTAATTCTAGGTTTAATTCTACGTTTACTCAAACAAGAAATCATCGAGTGCTCTTTTTGTGAAACGCTTCACATTCACACCTAAGTTTTACCAGATATTTACTTTTGATACATGGTCCAGGCTTTAAAACTGTATCAGAGGTTTATCAACGAAATGTGTGAATCAATTGTAATCAAATATTTTTTATTAATACAAGCACATTTCCAACGGAAACAACCATTATTTTGTTAAAAAACACAAACCTTGATCATCATTGTCGCTGTCATAATTATCATCATCATCATCATCATCATCATCATTATCATCATCGTCGTCGTCATCATCATCATCCTTATTATGGTGTTATTTTCTTGTTTTCACGTAAACTGCAGGTAATCAAAGTTCTGCTCACAAGGTCGAGGTCAACACACCAGTAAATATACGTGTATGGAGTGTAACTCAACAAACAAGCACCGAAGTCAAAAACGAAGCCACCAAAATGCAGGACGTCAAATTTATTCCAGTGTTTGTTATTCCTGCTATATTAGTAAAATATTTTGTGTGAATGTTGTGTCAACATGGAGGATGTGAACTCTCTAAATTCCTTAGATTAAAAGTAAATCTAACAGATTGTTGTTATGGACCAATCCAATATTGGATTGAAATGTCAAGTCATTGAATTCTAAATCTATTAAACTGAAAGGTTAAATCTAAATGGAGATATGTCCTTGATCCCAATCTATCCTAATCTAAGGAATTCAGAGAGAATATGGACTTTTTAAGATATTTGTTTTGGTATATTAATGAAGTCATAGGCGTACGCAGAGGGGGTGTTTCACTTGTTCAAACACCCTCTTTTACCAAAAAATGGGTGTTAACACTCCCAAACACCCCCTTGTAGCCGTCACAGTGTGAACCGTAGATTTGGGATAATTGGGCTGAAAAAATGTTCCGTCAACCCCCCCCCCCCCCAGCGAGATTTCGGTGGCCGGGCTGGGATTTGTAATGAAAAAATGTTCATCACTACCCCCCTCCCGCTGAGCGACTTTCGGAGGCTGGGCAGACCAGAAATAACAAATTGGACCTAGGGTTTCGCCGCAGATAACCAACCCCCCCCCCCTTTCCATAATTTTGCATACGCCTATGAATGGAGTATATTTGATGTCAAAAAAGTCGAAGAGTCTTCCATTTTGATAAACAAATAATTCTGGGAGGGAGTGGCTTTGGAATAGTTTGATATTCAAGACGACTTGTAACTTCCTTATTTCATACAGAGTAGAGTAATAGCCTATACCATGTTCGATTTTTTTTTTTAATTGAGGTGACTCATCCATATCTGTACATCAGTACAACGATGTAATGAAGTATAGTTGTAGGGTAAAACGTTTTATGTTTCATGTGTACATGTATGTTCAGAAATGTGACAGTATGATAACGGTGATTCATTCCCTGTTGGAGAAAAAATGTCTCCTGGTTGTTCAATAAACGTAGTGTATTGCATTTAACATTGATTCTTGATCAAAATTCAAAATCTGCAAAAACTGTGATTAGTGAGTAAACGTTCGTCTAAACACATGCTTGCTATTACTTTGTAAACATGTTTAGAGGCTAAACGTCATGAGTCAAATCACTAAACATCGGTGTCCAGTTTGTAAACACTAAGTGCCACTAATCTAAACATACTACAATTTCTAAACACGTAACTGTCATCAAGTTTTAAACACTTATGTGCAATTCCGTGAAGTATTGGACAAATGACAAATTATATAAATTGTTCTATCTCGATTCGTATTACATTTTAATGGTTTGAATGGGTATGAATCATGAAGAAACAATGGGGGACATGATTTCTACTCTAAATTTTACGTCTCAACAGCACCCTCTATGAGAATCAGAACCATACATGAAATAACACATGTGGGACAAGTGTGACTAAATCTCAGTTTTATGAAAAATTATCATTTATTCTGCAGTTGTTTTCCATGCTAATAGCCTCTTCTCATTGTTTTGAAAGTAATAAAGCCCCACATATGCATACTAAATCTGAAAAAGACATGAATAAACGCAAATTTGTGTGGATGAACAAAATGTAACGTAACTAACTATTTTTTTTATGTTGTAGATATAAATGAAAAGATTTTTATCAATAAGTTATATATCAAATGACTTATCAAGATGTCGATAATAGCATCAATACCACAGTTTGTTTCAGTGGAAAACAGGTTGAGGAAAATTTGAGGACAAAGTCTTGTCGTTTCTTTCAATGTCCTCTTTACGTAATGTAACTAAACATAAGTTCTTATTATGACCCACTGAAACATGTCTCATGATTTTGCTTGATGTTGTGAAGTAGGTGCTAGTCTAGAGAATTGACAGTACCAAAACAGAAAAATTTATGTTTTAATTTATTTATATGGATGTTAATATATATAGTTATTTATTCATTAAATAATTTATTTATTTATTTATTCATTTATATAAATTGATAAATGAATATCGCGCAAGTATCAATAAACTGAATGTTTAATAATTAGTGCTTGACTGGTTGATTTAATTTTACAGCTTTTCAATTGCTTTTTATTGTATCCATTTGCTATCAGCTTAATTAACTAGTTATTTGTATAGCTGTTATTGCTTGATTTACTTATTTCTTTACTTTTTATTCGATTTAATTTCTTTTGATTAACCCTTAGCACGCGAATGTTGCCGTTTTGAACATTCGTACAATTAAATTCAACAATCGCTATAATTAGCTTTCTCTGTTTCGTTTGTAGTAAAAAGGCTAACAAATGGCCATAATGCTTAAGCAACATCTATGAAATAATTACCAGTATCAATGGTGAAATAATGAAAGCAAGATTGAAAGAAAATATCAAAATAACAATCATCATTATTATCCCCTCAGAATTAATTGAGTATGTAAAGATTTAATAAAAACATTTTGTCAAGATAATATAACCGGAATAGAAACATTTAAAGTTTTAAAGTAGCATATATATAACGAATCTGTGTCGATCATTGGGCATATCTTCCAGCATACCAAAGTATAAATAATATCGAGATGGACGTTTTTGGATTCAGAGAAAGAGAGAGGGGGGGGGGAGGGTATCTGAAATGAATTTACTGTAGTTAAATGTAGTATAAACCTGACATTGTAACAAAATGTTGCCACGTTAAACAAATCTGATGATATCGATGTTGATGACGTGGTTTAAAAATAAGCTCTAAAAATTGAACTTCAAAGGGATAAGTTCTTTGAAACAGTGAAATTATGGGGGTGATTAGTTTTACCATCCTCTGTCCCTCACAGACTACTAAAACTACAGTAAGATATAGTTATGTTATATCGTAGCATAAAGTTTTCCTTAACTGGCTTTTATGTAGACTTCTATACTGTATTTGCGTATTTCCATTACACTTTGTTACATCTATATTTATCTTTTTGTTAATCAGGTGGTCTGATGTATAGTCATATTATACTTTACTTTTCTTTTGTCTTTGCATTGACTCTGATTCTATATTTTGTTCATGGATGGAAAATGAAATAAATGGGATGAAATGCACACTAAAATCGAGATTTTAGGGCCTATCGTTGTATCTATTTGTGCTATGTTCAAGTCAACTTGCTTTGATAATGGATGTGTTTTCTTAGCCTATTCTTGCAATATACAGTGTGTCTCAAAAATGGTCCAAATCGGGAGAACAATATTTAAGGTATGTAATTTTCTAAACAGGTATATGTATTTGGTATCATATTAAAGTAGAATAAATTTTCTTACTGATAAACTTAATTTTATTCAATTTGCTTTCATAGGTCAAAAGTTATGATTACTTTTGTGCAATCAGACAAAATCGCCTTTGTCTCACTTTTGTGTATCGGTCATAATAACAACTGAATTGGTGGTATTGTTACTTACAGCACTCATAAAAACTGAATTACAAAAATCAATATTAAAAGAAATAACAAATGCATTTTCTTTCCATTTGTTTATTTCTGATTATCTAGTAAATAAAAAAAATCAAATACAAATAACCCTCACTCGGCACTGAAATGATATTGCACATGTTTTACCAGACTGCATTCACAGTGACATCATGATGGTCTGCACATCTTCATTTTAGCCCTTTGTCAAAGTAATATACCTTCTTTTTACTGCAAATGATAGGAATCAGAAATGTACAACCTGTAAAATCTATTCTTTCAGCTAAATTGAACAATTACACTTTTCATACTATCATTGTGGTTTCTTTGTTAAACAATGTGCAGAAACTACATGCACATGTATGGCACATGCAGTTTACTGGGACAAACGCGATTTTGCGTCATTGTAGAAAATTCAATATATCTCGGGATTAACAGACCCAAATGAAAGGAAATAACTTGCACTGGAAAGTATAATCTTTTAGCTTTATAACAATACCCAACTTGACTAGGTTGTATATGATTTTCATATATTAAAAAAATAATTTCCGATTGGACCATTTTTTTGGAGACAGACTGTACATGTAAGGGTGAGGGTATTTATATCCTTCAATTTATTGAGGGAAAAACGATATATTCTGCCCCTTTTATGGGAGGAGGTGTCAGGGAGTGGCGTGTACCCTGCCACGAGGATGCAAACAAATGCAAATACACATACACACACACACACACACGCACACACACACACACACACACACACACACACACACACACACACACACACACACACACACACACACACACACACACACACACACACACACACACACACACACACACACACACACACACACACACACACACACACACACACACACACACACACACACACACACACACACACACACACACACACACACACACACACACACACACACACACACACACACACACACACACACACACACACACACACACACAAACACACACACACAAAACACCACATAAAATCACGTATGCGGCGTATGAGATGGGGGCAGGGGGGCACTGCCCCCCATCCCCCAAAAAATCCAAACTCAAAATTTGGGCAAAAGTGCTGGAAAAATTTGTGCAAACGGCACAAAAATCAGTAAAACAAATTTGGGCAAGTTTGTGAAAGAAAAAAAAGAACTAAATTTTCTTTTTTTTGTTTTCAAATAGCTGACTGTTGTCGTCTTATTTTTGTTGTTTAAAAAGAAGCTTTTCGAATTTAACTCAAACTCCTGCTCCAAGCAGCTTGCCCATTATTTTTCAAGCTTCTAGAGTCCTGCCCGATTAGTAGCTTCTTCAACTCAAATTTTCTTCAACCTCCTGACACATTAGCAGCTTCTGCCCAAATTTTTCCTGAGTTCTACCCCGCAAGTAGCTCTTTGCATGTATAATTTGGCATTACATTTTATGAAACGATAAAACAATATGTTTTCCCCTCTGCCCCATTGCGTGGGCGACTGCCCCCTGCCCACTAATTCTTATTCTTCTTGTTAGCTAAAATTACGAATTGCAAGTCAATTGATACAGATTCATTTGTCACTTAAAATGGCAAACAGTATCTTTTTGAAAGTGAAAATGTACAATTTTCTCACCCGGGAGGGGGAAACCCTCTCCAGACCCTCCCCATGGTGTTTATGCGTATGTCTGTTCGGTCACTTTACAATTTCGTAGGCAATATCACCTCTTATATTTTACTGCAATGTTATCACCCTCCCCAAATCAAGTTCATGTTTTGGACTATTCAGTCATTTCACAAATTTTTTAATCAATATCATTTCTTATTTTTCTGCAATAATAATTGACCTTCTCATGCACTCTTTTAAAGGCAAAACAAGCAGGGTACATTCGCAGCCACTTTATCAACACATTCTACATGCCGCCTGTGGGGGATCCCCTTTCACGCCCCTCCCCCTTCAGCACAAATAAAAAGAAAATGAATATTCGGGAATTGATCAGATATGCGGGCAAATAGAGTGCCCCCTCCCCAAACGAAAAGATCTCATATGCCTATGGGGTAACGTGAACCCAGAAAACAAATCTAGAGCATCGAATATTCATGGTGTACCTTATTACACTATGCAAATCGTTAGACATAAATACCTGAATTTTTATTTTACAAATATGATAAGATGTTTTTTATTGAGAAATCTTGTTGAATTAGCTGGTCGGGTGGTTGTGAATGGACGGTATGTATGTCGAACCACACCCAATGACCTTACCATTCAACAATCGTGCGAACACGAATTTATAATCTGCGTAGCTGGTGGAGCTCTCTCTCTGCATGTCGATCGTTCGTCGGAGATTATCAACGCGCATCATAATTAAACTCTTGTGTTATTTAGCAGTAAATAGGCAGTAACTGGTGGTAAGCGAAGCCAAATTTGTTTTCTACCTCATGTAGGTTCTAATTCCCGTTCAAATTACGTGTAAATGATTATCGTACGTCGGTTACAACACATGTCACGTTTTGTCAAGTTCACGGTCAATTCTTTGATAGCCATGTACGCCATAATACCGGTCCATTTCATGCTCGTTTATGGTCTAATTGTAAAGGCGTGTTTTCATATTTCATTTCTGACTGCGAACATTGATATCTTCATTAGTACTATGTTGTAATAATCAAGGTAGTCATCATGGTCATAATCATTTGTTCCGTATAGGCCCACGTAAAATCTATATCCAAATAAAAGGTGTTTAATGTCACTTTCAAGTCGTTTTGGTTTCTTTAATTTCTATTGCTTCCTGATGTAAATCAGAAACATTTTGGATGACAAAGATCACGATTTGAACAGAAAACATTGTAAGACTTCATGGATGGATATAAAGAAATGGGCAGACATATATACATGTATAAATCGCCCGGGGGGGGGGGGGACACTGTCATTACAAGGAGTACATTATGTGTGTGTCTTCCAAAATGGACCCTAGACAAGTAATTATCTGTCGATCTCAGAATACCCTAAACAAGTATTCAAGTCTGAAAAGATACCCCTTTAAGTGAACCTTCTGTTAAATAGCCTAAACAAGTATTCAAGTCTGAAAAGCTACCCTTTTAAAGTAAACCTTGTGTTGTACGTATACCCATTTTCCCTGATTTTGACGATGTTGATACCCTTTCACTGTACGCGCATATAGTATCCCTAACTAAAGGTTTATCTGTGAAAAAATTTAAAAGAAGCTAATTTCAACTGATTTTGGTAGGTATGGGTATGGACAACTACCAAAAAAAAAGAAGGAGAGATAGGGGTTGGGGAAACTTTTTTATCGGAGGTCAAAGGTCATTGACCTTTGCCAAAATAGCTATGATTCTTGTATGAATCATATTTCATCACCAGAATATGGTATATAGGTAAAATTGGTGTCGAAATGCGCAGAATTAAACAAGGAAGAAGACTTAAAATAAAAATTAACTCTTTGCATCAAATCTTGACCTCCAAAAATGAGGTCAAAGGTCAAAAATTGTCATTTTTAACACATAAAATACATATCGAATCATGAATATATTTCATCACCAGAATATGGATATACAAGTAAAAATTGGTGTCAAAATGCGCAGAATTCAATAAAGAAGAAGACTTAAATTAAAAGTTAACTCTTTTGCATCAAAATCTGCACGCCCTAAATGCAGGTTAAAGGTCAAAAATTGTCATTTTATCACATAAAATGAAAATATGAATTGTATTTCAATACTGGAATAGCAGATGATATGGTGTCAAAATGTGCAGAATTAAAAAGGAAGACAAGACTTATAATACAAATCACTCGTTGGATGGTGGAGTAATAGGGAGAGGGAAATGGTCTCAATGGGTTTCAAAGTCATTACACCATGGACTTAAACAATCATTAAATTGTATTCAGCAACTAGCATAATGGCTTAGTTGTCAGAATACGTGTGACATTATGATGAAAATGAGATATTAAATTGGTGTCAATATATGCATACAAAAGGGAAAAGGGCTTTCTAAATTGCCCGGGGGGGGGGGTTCTTAGTATTGACGCCAGCCTAAACACACTAGGCCCCTACTATTAAAAAAAAATCAATGCTCATCAACAGCAACATGGTATGTGAATTCATATTTCATCACCAAATAATGTATACATGGTAAAATTGGTGCTCAAATGCGCAGAAGTCAAAACAAGGAAGAAGACTTAATATAAAGTTTAACTCTTGCAGATCAAATTCTTGACACCCCTAAAAATTGAGCGTTAAAGTCAAAAATTGTCATTTTATCACATAAAATGAAATATGAATTGTATTTCAATATGGTACAGAGATGATATTTGGTGGTCCAAAATTGCAAAATTAAAAAAAGGATGCAATACTCTATAATAAAAATCAACTCGTTGGATGGTGGAAGATAGGAGAGAAATGGTCTAATGGGTTCACAGTCATTAACCATGGACTTAATAAACATATAAATTGTATCTCAGCAATAGCCATAATGGCTTTAGTTGTCAGAATGCGTGAATTAACTGCATGAAATGAGATATTAAATTTGGTGTCAATATATGCGTACAAAAGGAAAAGGGTTCTAAACTTGCCTCGGGGGGGGGGTCTTATTTCATTTGACCAGGCCTAAAACAACTATGGCCTTACCTAATTAAGTCATTGCCTCATCAACACACATGGTATGTGTAATTGTGTATGACATCATGTCAAGTGTGCCAACTAACCCCACCCCCGGGGTTATTGGCACATGGGGTGGGGTAAGTCGTCACGATAGTTTTATGTATGGTATTGTACATGTTACCCTACAAAGATCATATAATATTCAATCACAGTGAAACAGATGAATACCCATTAATTTATTTCTTATTCACATACTTACACATTAAACACTTACTATACAGTCACAAACAACACACACACACACACACACACACACACACACACACACACACACACACACA
This sequence comes from Eucidaris tribuloides, assembly GCA_001188425.1. Lineage (NCBI taxonomy): Eukaryota > Metazoa > Echinodermata > Echinoidea > Cidaroida > Cidaridae > Eucidaris > Eucidaris tribuloides. The sequence goes on from JZLH01S0338388.1 coordinate 15,723, forward strand.
CACACACACACACACACACACACACACACACACACACACATATACATGGACATACATACATGCATGGGTAGGCAAACATACACTGTACATGTACAGCATGCACACACACTGACTGACACAGATTTTTTAAAATAGAATATATATTCTTACAGTCTGATAAATTTTCACAAACATTAAGAATTTATTGAGAATTAGCACTTTTATGTGACTTTTGAAATTTGAATAAATTTGCATGGGGTCTAAGATTGCATAATTCTTATCTTCTCCCAATATGTCTGGTCTTGATTTTGTACTTGGCCCTGGTCTTGTATGGTCTGGTCTTGGTTTTGGATCTGTAAGTACATTTTCAGCATAGTGTATCATTTATTTGGAAAAAAAACCCTGAAAGTAATGGCTTTGTGAATGCAATTTGTGTGAATGCACACATTATACACAAACTCATAATTCTGTATTGGGGGTTAGTTGACACATAACACGTGCCAAAATGTGTGCGAATTAACCCCCAACTCAAAGTTCCAACTAACCCCGAGGGCATTTTTGAGACTTTGAAGACCTTGTGGTCAAACAAAGCAAACAAGACCAAATAAGACTAGCCTTATTTTATAGATAAATACAGCCTTATTATTAACTAGCAATACTTAAATTCTTATTGTTAGCCATTAGTAAAAATAATCAAAATTTTTCGAGAATCAGAAAAATTTCTCAGAAGGCAAAAAATCAAACTTATCCCTCTAGCACAAACCATATCAAATCTAATTGGCTCAAAGTTTTATGGTGGAGAGGTGTTGCCAATGCCTACCAACTGAGTGTATTATTGAAGAAAAAATATATAAGCTGTATGGGAAAATTACAATGTTCCAACATACCCCACGCACCAACTAGCCCCGCTCTCCCCTACACCATATGTTGTTGCTGAGATGGACAAGGTCAAAGACATTTGACCCCTTAGTGACCATGAGTCCTATTCACTCTCCTACCAGTTCAATTACTTATGTGCATTTTTATACCAAGACCATACAAGGTCATACACATACATGTACCATGTGTGTTGATGAGGCATGATTAATAGGTAGGGCCTAGTGTTTTAGGCTGGGTCAATGACATAAGACCCCCCCCCCCAGGGCAATTTAGAAACCCTTTTCCCTTTTGTATGCTATATTGACACCAAATTTAATATCTCATTTTCATGCATAATTCCACGCATTCTGACAACTAAAGCCATTAAGCTATTGCTGAGATACAATTTATATTGTTTAAGTCCATGGTTAATGACCTTTGAACCCATTAGACCATTTCCCTCTCCCTATCTTCCACCATCCAACGAGTTGATTTTTATTATAAGTCTTCTTCCTTTTTTAATTCTGCACATTTTGACACCAATATCATCTCTATTCCATATTGAAATACAATTCATATTTCATTTTATGTGATAAAATGACAATTTTTGACCTTTAACCTCATTTTAGGGGGTCAAGATTTGATGCAAAGAGTTAACTTTTAATTTAAGTCTTCTTTTTTTTTTTTGATTCTGCGCATTTTGACACCAATTTTACCTGTATACCATATTCTGGTGATGAAATATGATTCATATGCCATTTTATGTGATAAAAATGACAATTTTTGACCTTTGACCTCATTTTTTGAGGTCAAGATTTGATGCAAAGAGTTAATTTTTATTTTGAGTCTTCTTCCTTTTTTAATTCTGCGCATTTTGACACCAATTTTACCTATATACCATATTCTGGTGATGAAATATGATTCATACAAGAATCATAGCTATTTTGGCAAAGGTCAATGACCTTTGACCTCCGATAAAAAAGTTTCCCCAACCCCTATCTCCCCTTCTTTTTTTTTGGTAGTTGTCCATACCCATACCTACCAAAATCAGTTGAAATTAGCTTCTTTTAAATTTTTTCACAGATTGGCTCAATATATGGCTAATTTAGGGTTACTAATACCTCGCCCGACCGTGAAAAATTATCCTTTTTACGCGTTTTTTTTTCACACGCTCAAAGGTGTACACCATGTATGTAATGACAATGACTGGGATAAGTCACTGGAGAAAAATTGACAGGTAAACACCCACTAGGTAAATGAATGAACAAATGAATAGATGAAGAAAGAAAGAAAGAAGGAAATCATTAAGACGAATGGATTGTTATTTATTCACTTTCATTACATATGCTAAATACAATCTTAGGACACGGTAATAAGATAGTAATTAGTTACATCATGAAATTATCATTAAATATTATTTTGATAATAATATTAAGGATACAATATCTTAGAATTTCAGGAATGTAATGAATATATTATACACGTTACTTGACGTGAAAGTTTAATAGCATATTGCTTGAAACATTTTAATGAAATTAAAATTGTCTGATAACATGGTGTTAAAGTGAAAACTCAAACAAGTTAATGTTTTGTTTGCATTTTCAGACAGAACTGATAATATATAAAACAGACAGGTTGATCGATCGATAGCTAGCTAGCTATCTAAGTAGGAAGGTAGATACATACAGGTGGAAGATAGGTAGAGAAGTACATAGAGAAATAGATGTATGTATGTATATATTTCGATAGGTAAAGAGAGATTGATATAGGGAAAGAAATATAAAATGTTTCCCTGATAGTCTATTGCAAAAAGTTATACCCTTTCATAACATTAAAACAATTATGTTAAGAATACATGAATCGAAAGTGTACTGTCTACCATCACACGATATCCTTTTCATCTATTATTTATTTATTTATTTATTTAGTTAGTTAGTTAGTTAGTTAGTTATGTATATATTTATTTATTTAGTTAGTTAGTTAGTTAGTTATGTATATATATATATTTATTTATTTATTTATTTATTCTTTATCTATTTATTTACTTATTAAATTTATTTGTGCTGATATTAAATTACCTACAAAACCCGGATCACGTTTAAATGAAAGATGTATAGCAATGTGCATTAATAACGAAATGCTAGTATAATCATTTTAATGTATTTGATATATTACAGCTTACATCGCAGTGGTAGTAGGCCTAATTGTATACTTGCACCTCCGATTACCAACTGACCAAGGTAAGATACACAATGAGGGATAGAGAGGGTGTAGATATTTATGTCAGGAAGAACCAACTACAACGGTCGAGTGGGTAATTATAAGAACTCGCACATACCCATACATTTCTAGAATATTTCAAATTGCTTTAAAACTCGCAAACTTGCATTGCGCGCACAAAGCTATTCAGATGATATTATCATCTATTGTCAGTAGGGGAGTGTAAGTTCACGCGCGAATTAGGCTATACATGTAGGGACCATCTTTTGTGTAGACCAAAAAGAGTTTATCCATGCATTGCGACTATTTGAACAACGGAAGTCGACTTTTAGCCTTCAGTATAAATAGTTGTTTTCTCTTCTTATTTGTTCATATCTGCGTGATAACCGGATGAGTTACAAATCAAAAAGCTTCGTTATCTTTGGACATGCTTAAAGCAATTTGGAAATTTTGTAGTACCAATAAATTGTTCGTGAATCTTCAATATTCTTTGAAAAGTGTATTGCAAATTTGCAATATTTGTTGAATTCATTGTTATTTTTTGGTCAGATTTTTCTTGTGCCATGTAAGTCTATAGTTATTAAAAAAAACGGTCAGCATTAACACTCACTTACCCATAATTCCAAACACACAAAACATGGCGTATTAATTTCTGTCAGTGTAGTGAGAAGGTTAATTGATTATACAATGCAAAGAGTAAGTCTAAATCAGATTTCTTATGAACAATATATATCATTTATAATGATATAAAATACATGAAATACCGTATAATTATACAGGATGGCCCTGACAGAACGCAACACTTGCGATCGTTAATTTCTTCAATCATCTGCAAAATGGTTTTTGCTTAATTAGAACATTTATTTTCCAACAAAATGATACCATGATCATTGATCATTGATTTTGAGTAAGGCGTTTGGATCAATTTCTCAGATTTGCCATTTTTTTAAGTCCAGCGATCCTCTGAATACCAAGATATCTCTCGTTACACCTTGCCATAGTCATAGAATAAGTGCGCAGACCATCGGCAATGACAGTGTGTACACACGTCACATTAGGTATGTTCATACGGAGCCTAATCATCGACAATAGCTTATCATCGATGATTAGAGCAGACCCGTTAAGCTACGACGAGCGTCCACACGACACATAATCTTTAAGATTTAACTTTTGAGCGAGAGTCCCACTCGTTGATTAAGCCTCAGAACCGGAAGTATCGCGATGACCCCAGTACTAACACTAAACCTGGGAGGACATGAGGTTCACGGAGCGGTCATGCTAACTTTCGTGTTCGTTCGTGTCCAGACGACTTGAAACTACGAGTGGGACCCCCCGCGGCTCGTGGAGGGAGCGTAAACCATAAGAAATCTTGTAGTTTTAAACTTCGACTAAACTTAAAGATTGCTAACTTTCGAGTCCGTCTACACGGGGCTAAACTACGAGCTAATCATCGAAGTTTAAAACTTCGAATTAAACTTAAAGTTTAGCAACATCGTGTGAATCTAACTATTATCTTCCTTATCAAAGCGAGGGTATTCCTGTGGTTTGTCTTTTCACCTTATTCTATGGCATACCGTAATGTGAGTCTATTTCGGTGTTCCAAGGATCGCCGTAGTTTAAAAAGTTGAGATTATGGGAAATGGCATTGCCTCAGAACAATGGCCGTAGGATCAAAACAAACGCCTTACTCAAAATCAATAATCATGGTATCATTTTGTTGGAAAAAAAATCTAACGAATTAAACAAAACACAATGACATTTTCCCATGATTTTGAAGAAATTAACGATCGTAGGTGTTGCTTTCTTTATGGGCCACACTACATGTATATTTTTCTGTACAGAAATACATATAAAATATATATTTTATTTGTTCACTTAATCTTTGTTGTTGTTCAGTCAGTCTTTGAGTTCCGACTATACAACCAGAAGTTAGAGTAATTGTGTATGTAATACGAATCATTGGCTCAATCTGACCAGTGGTATACTTTTAACATCGGAAATCAAATGATATTTGACTTGATTGTCTCATATTATGTCATTGGTTAAGTTATGTGGGTAATTGATACATGTCATATATCCAGTTTCATCGTGATTTACCAATAAACTTCAATGACATTGGAATCATCCCAGATAACATGGCCAAAATACAAACAGCATGATCTGCTCACCTGCTATAACTAATGTCAGTGGTACTTTATACATTAACGAAGTAGGTTAGCTAGAAAAGAAAGACCCACATGATCAATTAGTTTTACTTTGTGTCTGCCTTTGTTTTGCAGAGTGTAGTATATTTTGTTTCCATCTCTTAGCATCAATTTGATATTATTACTTTAGCAATTAAGGAGATTATTTTCCGTCTTCGTCGTTTGTCTGTCCTCCTCTCTGTTTGTGTGTTTGTTTATCTGTTACTAGTGACACTTTTATTTCGCCCGAAATATGTAAATATTGGCAATGATCGTTATGTGCATGTGATTGTATCTGTAATTTTATTTACAATTGTCCAGAAATTTACATGTATGGAAGGTATTGGGTTGGGGTTACTTGTGACCCGGAGGTAAATTATGTGTTTAAAAACTATGTATCTATAAAGGTATTTCGTCTCCCTTGCTTGGCTGCTATAGCCAAGTTTCGCTGTATTTGGGGCGAAATTCGCGTAGAATCATACTGGGTGCGTTTACTTTGTCTAGATATGCCATTTCTACCTAATTGTAAACTGATTTGGTTCACTTGAGACCTTCCCCAACTTTGGTTAATCCAACTTGGTGGAAACCCACGGCTAGTTCCCCCTTTCTCACATCGCATAATTTCAAATCTGAAATGTGGAGAAACGCGCCAAATAATGATCCTATCCATTTTTATTTGCAGACGTAACTCTCTCCTTTGCATATTTCTTGATCCGTCCGTGTTACTTTGATGTAGAAAAGATAACAGATTGACGCTTATTGGTTAGAGTGAACTCCTTTCGTTGCATATGAAACTTGTCTCCTTTATAACTTCAATAATCTTCGTTATAAAATATTATGAATTGGTTTCATGTTCTCGTTGACAGAATGATAAGACTGGTGCTTAGCGTTGTGATCGTATTCATTCATGTACATGGACAAAGGGATACCTGTCAGTTAGGCGAGGAAGAATGGAGCACTGAACTCCAAACTTGCGTGAAAGGTAACATAACTAACAAACGAAAAGAGTACGTTTGTCCATGGTTTGTCATAGGTCATAATTAGTTTTGAAGACTATCGATTTTGTCCTTTGCAATACTGGATTCCTATATCCATGTATGTATGTATATAATTGCTGGTATGTAGGCCTATGTATCTAAATACCTTATCCATCCATCCATCCATCCATCCATCCATCCATCCATCCATCCATCCATCCATCCATCCATCCATGTAATTTTATTATCTAAATATCTATCTATCTATCTATCTATCTATCTATCTATCTATCTATCTATCTATCTATCTACCTATCTATCTATCTATCTAACTATCTATCTATCTATCTATCTATCTATCTATCTATCTATCTATCTATCTATCTATCTATCTGTTCAGTTCAGTCAATCATTTATCTTATTTCCTTACCTATATATTCATGCATGTATATATTTAACTACCAACCTGTCTATTCATGTATGTGTGTATACATAATGTGTAGAAATATATCTACCTACCTATAAACATATCTATCTATCTATGCTACCTAGCTATATGACTACGTGTCTATCTATTTATCTAGTTATCTATTAATCTCTCCATCTATCTATACCTATCTAATATGTTTAAAATGTGTAATTAGTGCGCAACGAGTGTTTTTGGACAGATGTGTGCGCGTTTGAAATGTAGAATTATTATTATCTACCAACCTACCTATCTATAATCGGCTTGATGGCCTAGTGGTAAGAGCGTCTGCCTCACGTCCGGAAGGTTTCGGGTTCGAGCCCCGGCCGGTTCATACCAAAGACTTTTAAAATGGTGCCTTCTGCTTTATAGCCAGGCGCTCGGCATTCTAGAGAAGGATAATAATAACATTGATGTTATGCAGGGCCCGCTGGTATAATTATAGACTACAGAGCAGTCTATTTAACTGAAGTGGCTACCCTGGGTAAATAGGCAAATTAATTCATAAATTAGTATTATTATCATCATCATCATTATTATTATATTATTATTATATTATTAATTAATTATTAATTATTATTATTATTATTAATTATATTATATTATTATTATTATTATATTTCTATTATATTATTATTATTATTATTATTATTATTATTATTATTATTATTATTATTATTATTTATTAATTATTATATATTTATTATTATTATTATGTATTATTATTATTATTATTATTATTATTCATTATTATTCTCTATCTATCCACCTTTCTATTTATCTATTGTCGTATATGAATGAAATCACGATGAACAGTAAATCAATTTGTTTGACCAATCGATCCAGTCATTGAACGTGTTTATTTCATATAATTATATAAATCACAATCACATCATAACATTTTTGACATAATACAAATTTGAGATAAAAAAATGTGTTGTACATAATTGAACAAATCGAAATAAATTCAATCACGTATTTTCAAAAGTAAAATCATTGATTTTACAAGATTGAAGAACAAAAAAAAAAATTATCCGGACTTTGGATTCCTGATTTTCACACCACCGATATAGCTTTACTTTGATTAAATCATTTACAACGCTGAATATCTATGTGATTCTTCACCGCTAAGAACGAAGCACAAGAACAAGAAAATGCATTTCAAAGACAATATTAACCATTAATTCTTGAAAAAGCAATTTATTGCTATATTTTATAAAGGTGATACGGACTCTAAACAGTGCGTTGTTTGGTGTAGAAAATAATTGTGTTGCGGGGAAATCACAGTGACGTATGGGACGGGGGCAGAGGGCAGGGGGCACTTTGCAAAGTTCAACATTCGCGCCAAAAAATGTACAAAATTCTGGCCGCAATATTCGTAGAAAAGTTGGTCAAGTGCATGTGGAGAATGAAACAGAAAATGAACTTTGATTTTCAAATCAAAATATGATGGAAAAGGTATTTTTGTCTTACCTAAATAAGTGTTTTCTTGAAAGAACCTGCCCGAATTTTCTTAAACTCTTGTTCCATTATAACTGTTTATGCATGAATTTTGCTAAAGCCGCTGCCTGATTAGCAGCTTCTCCCTAAACATTTCAGAACTTTTTTAGAACTTTTTTGCCCGAATTTTCCTAAGGCTGTTGCCATATCAGCACACACAGAGGAATTAATATGAAGCTTCTATCAATACGAACCCTCAATTTTTAACAATAGTGACTCCATGCATAATTTCTAACCTAACATGCGATTTGGGGGTTCATAATGGGGCAAGGGGTTCAAACGTTAACTGTAACGGGTGCTAAATCGCATTTTGAACAAATATAGGGTTTAAATGGCCAAACAATATTTTTTTTCTCTGTGTGCAGCTTCTGCCCATTTTTGTCAAGTTCCTGCTCAATCAAAACTTCCTCTGTCCGAATTTTCCTAAAGCTCGTACACCCCATCATGAAGTAGCATATGTTCGAATTTCCTTCACAATAATGCCCCGTTTAGCAGCTTCTGACCGAGTTCTCTTCGAGCTGGTGCCAACTAGCAGTTTCTGCCCCTGGCTTCTGCCTAAATTAATCTCGAGCTCCTTCCCCAGTGTACAATAGAGCTAACAAATTTGCAAATTAACATTGTGTGTAGGACTAAGTATACGACAAAAAAAAGTGTCATCAAAGTGCCGGTAAATGCCGGTAAAATCCTTAAATTACTCTGGATGACGTTTTTCCCCCTAAAAACACACGTATGAATTTGCATTATCATGTTTATGATATCTTTATGAAAGAGCTGGCATGTTATGACAGTGGCTTATTCCAACACACTACCATCAAACCTGTTAATTCACTACATAGCAATATGGTCAAACTGAACTTTTTTTTACAGGAAAAGCGAGCTTTTTCTCACTGTGCAAAATGTAAACATCTGTAGAAACACCCCATGTTCTATAGATCGTTGCTAGTACTATAGTAGCAATCTTTATGTGCCCATTATAATAATAAATAGAAGTAGTGAAATCTCAAAGTTTCATTTTACTACTACTACTACTACTACTACTACTACTACTACTACTACTACTACTGCTACTATTACTACTACTACTCCTAAAACCACATTAACTACTACTACTAC
>JZLH01S0338464.1:1033-19287 GCA_001188425.1 Eucidaris tribuloides
TACAAACCCATTACACCTACACAATGTTTTTTTTTTGTTCGCGCTTTGCGAGAAAAATCGTTAACATATGTATTACTGTACTGCAATTTTGCGCGCGTAGCGCGCCGAAAATTTTGACATTTTATTACCACGCCAATGAAAATATTGGAGCAAAGCTACTGTTTTGCCCCCCTCCCCTAAAACGTTGTTAAATTGAAAGAAAAATGATGTTTAACAAGCAATGTAAGACACTACAAAACCATTAAACCTATACAATGTTTTTGGTTTTTGTTCGCGCTTTGCGAGAAAAATTGTTAACATATGTATTACTGTACTGCAATTTTGCGCGCGAAGCGCGCCGAAAATGTTGACATTTTCCTTACTTTTGCCCCTCCCCTACAAAAAAATTGACAAATCGAATCATTCTTAAAACGTAATGCAAGAATAGCACAAAGTTCTACAAAACCGTTACACAATGTTCAATTTTTTGCACGCTTTGCGAAAAACGTGTCAGCATAATGTATTATTGCAATTCTGCGCGCAGAGCGCGCCGAAAATTTTGAATTGTTCTTACTTTTGCCCCCCCCCCTTAAAAAAAATGACAAATTGAATCATTCTTAAAACGTAATGCAAGAATAGCGCAAGGAACTACAAAACCGTTGAACTATTACACAATAATTAATTGTGTGGCACGCCTTTGCACAAAAAGTTGCTAGCTTATATTGCAATTTTGCGCGCGGAGCGCGCCGAAAATTTTGACAATTCGTTTCCGCGCCAATGAAAATATTGCCCCCCCCCCCCTTATCCGAAAAATGGTTTGACGCACCTGCGTCTGTGCCGTGATTTTTCTGTGACTTTTATTTCATTCTTTTAATTTTTAGCTGTGATGGGGGATGTGCCTGTATTCCCCCATGGCCCTGCCTAGTGGTTATTGAGAAGAATTACGATTTAAAAAAAAAATGTTCAGCCGAAGTATGGTGAAAACACTTAATTGGGTATATAACTGCGTGAGGAGGCAGGACATGGTTGTGGAGATGGGCAACCCATCCCGCAAGAATGTTTTTTGAAATACACGTAACAAAGACGAGTTGTAATCACAGTAAAACTACTAGTTTACAGGTATATTTATGAAAAATTATCTTAAGGATTGTTGTGAGGATTTCATGACGATGTACAATAAGTAGAACTATGTAGAAAAAATGTAAAATAGGTATCGAGGGAAGCGAGCGACCCGGCAGGAGTTAGGATTTTTTTTTGGAAAAATAATCATGTTAAAGACGTGTTTTCTGCCATTAGTAAATACGTATTAAACATTTTCATTCGTATTCTATCAATAGTCATCTATGCTAGATCGCCTTACATTTATATATATAATTATTTCATTTATTTTTTTTGGTTTTCTTTTTTCCTCCCGGTCAAATATTTTTTGGGGGGGCTTAGCAAATTTTTTTTGGGGGGGGGGGCTCAAGCCGCGCAAAGCCCCCCCCCCCGTAGAACGCGCCTGCGCTTTTAGGGCTGCATTTTGAGGGTTGCTTGCGCACGTGGGTAGCAGACCATGTGGAGAGTGACCCCCCCCACCGGGAACGTAACGGATTTTCGCGAACACTGAACTAATCTGCTTAGTTCTTATTAGCGATTTACTCGACTTATAGCTGTTTAAACCTAAACCGCCGTATAGAAAAAAATTAGGCCTATACCAAGATATAAGAAAGAAATGTCAGTATTTATGAAAATGCTCATTCTGATTTAGCCAATAGGAATATCGCAAAGAAATCGTACTTACTTGGAGCTTGCTGAGTGTTACAGACTTGAACTTCCGCCGGTATGTTCCCCGGACAATCTTCACCTTCCGGACACGTTCTCCTCCTTATCCGGAAACCAGTAGAACAAGTCCGGCAGCACTGCGACCACTCACCCCACGGCCCCCATCCAGCTGCCAGAACAAAAATAAAATAGATCCAGTTTACTTCGCTTTTACGCGATCCTCCTGCTGGGGGACCAGGGGCGGCACCATGGTAAAGTCATAGGGAAGGCGAAAACCAACCCTGCTAGAAAGAACACAGTGTCCCACAGTGTGAAACACATTGTGAACGCAGTGTGGAATCTCTTCACAGTGCTAAGGTCGAGCGTTTTAACATTGTGAATCATCAATTCAGTGTGGAATTGAACATCACTATATGTGAACACTCTGTGGAAACCTCACCACAGTGCGAAATCATCTTCACACTGTTAAATACGGGCGTTTTCACATAACCGACTATGTGAGCACACTGTGAACACACTGTAAACACACTGTGTGACACTGTGTTCTTTCCAGCAGAGAATAGGGGGCGAAAATGTCAAAAAGGCCAAAATTTCCTTTTGAAAAAACCTCCATGATTTTAATTTTAGGGGCGGCCTCCCCCTCTGTCCCCCAGTGGTGCCGCCCCTGTGGGAGACAATTCATTGAGATTCAAGGACTGTATACGCCATAAATTTCGCGTCCATACATTTTCACGATTTTGCTTCAAGACGGGGAATTCGCGAGAGTATATTTTCGCGATTTTATTGTATTTGCATTCACTTTCTACAGAAATATCAGGAAGTGAAAATTTAAACCACTGCGAAATATTCAGCGTATAGTTTATGTAGTCGTAGGAGATGTGTTAGTTTGTTACCATGCCATTGGCAGATGAGTATGGTGAATGTTCTGCAGCACTCTAACATTTTTCCGGGGATGTTGTGGGGGGGGGGAGGGGGGAGGGGGAGGGCATAGCACCACCTAGCAAAACTGAAAAATAAGGGATATTGCAAAGACTCCTAGGAGCTGGGTCGCCGGGGGTGCTACTCACAAACCACTCCTCTCAGGGCCCCGTTTTTTTTTACTCAATTCAGAAAAAAGGGAAAACGATTTCAGGAACTTCCTTCCTAAGGTCTATTACGACATTCATTTTACAAAATTAGACAGGTTTACTCCGTGAAAAACCTAAGGTATGTATGAGCCATTGATAATAATTTGATACAAAATAAGTTGCAACGAAAAAAAAATGTCACAGTAATTAATAATACTTATAGTAATGAAAATAATAATAATAATAATGATATATCATTATTATTATTATTATTATTATTATTATTATTATTATTATTATTATTATTATTATTATTATTATTATTATTATTATTATTATTATTATTATTATTATTATATTTTGATTTTGTGCAGATACTATAATAATGTACTCTACTGCGCTTTACAGTATATTATCTTTCAATATAGTCAAACCTGTCTTAGCAGCCACCTCTCTATAGCAGCCAACTGTCTATAGTGGACACTAAAATGATTCCCCTGGAGACAAGTTATGTGTTGCAGGGCCTGTCTATATCACCCACCTGTCTATTAAGGCCACTTTTTTGTTTCCCTTGGGTGGCCACTGTAGGCAGGTCTCAATACATATATTACACGTAACAAACACATTTCAGGTTAAATCAGTGGTGCATCCCTCCATCTGATCCCCCACCCGCACGGTGCTCACCGCTTAAAATTTATTTATCCCCATAAAACGACGACATCTGGCGCCGTTAAAAGTTCCCCTTCTACAGCATTGACAGCATGCCACAGAACAATGATATTCAACTCCACATACCTGATCCACTTGTGAAGATGATAACTTCAAGAACACCTACCAAGACGAAGTAAAAACTCGGGTTTGCCATTACGAACAAACGATTTTCCAATTTCCTCCAATGATTCAAACGAAATGAAAGGATTTAAAACTACTGCTGATTTCATGTCGATTATACATACGGATGCTGGCAAAGTACAATTTGACGGACACGATCTAGGGCGCCACAAAGCCGCATGCATGACCAGGCATGGGATATGGGAGCGTGCTGCGTGTTTTCCAATGTTGTGGTATTCAGGAAATATCCGGCTGAATTTAAGTAAGCTGAATAATTTTTGTTTAGTAAATAATCTTTTATATTCTGATCATTTTGTTTTAACCTCAACCTCTCCCTTTGTTTATTTTGCTTCTTACTCTTTCCGACAAGCAGAATGGATTTATTCGTAATATTCATACTTTGACCTCGATAATATCGTAATCGATATATTTTTTTAAAGTAACAGGCAAACATGATTGTGGAGCTTCAATTAAAAAAAAAAATGTCAAACTATGATATCTCACCTACATCGTAGTGTTCAAATGGACAAATAAGCACCCTAGAATACAAAAGTTTGGAAAGTTATGCTGCCAATGGCAAGGTATGCATGAATAAACAATTTTTACTCCGGTGGATGATAAAATAGCGTAGATCTGCACACAATAAGTGCATGGGAGGAAATGGGTAGGTGAATCCGGTCAATTTGTATGCGTGTAGATTTTCACTTTTTTAAAGCACTAAATTCATCATTTGAGATACTATTTTTCAGGCTTCATTTTTAGACCTTAGCAAAGACACTTGGAAATTATGTAGCTCACATTTTTTTAACTGTTGTAAATGTTAGCTAGTGACTTTAAAAGTATAAATTTCTTCTTCTTCTTCTTCTTCTTCATTTTCTTTCTCCTCCTCCTCCTCCTCCTCCTCCTCCTCCGTATCTGCTGCGATTTTCTTCTACCATTTCATTATATTTATCCCCATTTTTAGGGAAACCAACGATTTCATATTCATTAATATTTTTGACGGGCAGATATTGGCTCATAGTCTTACCATCAAAAAGACGAATAGTGGCCTAAAGATGAAATGATGACGTCGCAGTCGGTAGATTATTATAACATCTCAAAAAAAAACACATATATCTGTGACGGGTTTGAGAAAGGAATTGCATTTACAGCAGATTTCAATGGGATTTGATGGGATCACGACGGTCAACTTGCTTTTAATAAAGTGCCGTTTTCTCAGAAATTTTAAAATGGGTTTATCTGTGCCTTCAATATATTATCAGAAACATTTTTTTCATACAGGCTTATATGACCCCCCCCCCCATTGAATTATGAACCATTAAAATATGAAAATTTATGGAATATATTTTACATGACATAATGGGTAGCTGCTCGCATGTGACGTCACAAAATTAAAACTTTGAAACTTCATAACTCTGTTATTCTTTGGTGGATTTTCGCCAAACTTTCATTAATATGTTTCTCTCATATTTCTGCTTTTATTAAAACCCACTTGACGTCAGGGTGAACTTAACATTTAACATGGAACCTGGTAACCGAGGGATGCTTTGTAGGATCGGAAGTGTTTGTGTGGGATGGTTTTCCTCCACCGACAGGTAGTAATCAGGGGAAATCCCTACTTCATACATGTAAGCCCGAACTTTGTCTTCACCTTTACGTCCCATTGTTTCTTTTTAGTGCATGGGTGGACAGGGGCAGCTCCCCCTCTTTTTTCAAAATAATGGAAAAATTGGGAATTTTTACCGTGTGTCTTTTTAAGCCCCCTTATTGTTGTTCATTTGGTTAGCATTTTTTGGGCGGGCAAAACATACAGTCATCCAATACAGACATGACGGCGAAGTATCCAGTAATTGGGCATACACAATTAGGGGTTGGCAAGCTGTATCGTCATTTACTAAGTATTTTGATTGCCTGTTTTGTCCTGATCATTTTTGGGGGACAAAATCATCTATCAAATTAAGGCCTGTAGTAGCAACAGCAGTAGTTAAAATGGAAGTGGTGGTGGCAGTAGTAATAGCAGTAGTACCGGTGGAGGTGGTGGTGGTGGTGGAAGTGGTGGTGGTGGTAGTGGTAGTAGTAATAGTAGTAGTCGTCGTCGTCGTCGTCGTCATAGTAGTAGTAGTCAAAATCGTTATACTACTGGGACTAGTTAGTAGAAGAAAGAAGAAGAAGTAGTAGTAGTAGTAGTAGTAGTAGTAGTAGTAGTAGTAGTAGTAGTAGTAGTAGTAGAGTAGCAGCAGTAATAGTATTAGTACTAGTAGTATCAGAAGGAAAATTATAAAAGGAATTAGTAATAGTATACCAGCAGTAGTATAATAACAGTAGTAGCAGCAGCAGCACCAGCAGCAGCAGCAGCAGCAGCAGTAGTGGTAGTAGTAGTAGTAGCAGTAGTTGTAGTAGTCATAGTAGTAGTAGTAATAGTAGAAGTAGTAGTCGTGGTAGTCGTAGTAGTCGTAGTAGTCGTATTAGTAGTAGTAATAGTAGTCGTGGTAGTAGTCGTAGTAGTAGTCGTAGTAGTCGTAGTAATAGTCATGGTAGTCGTAGTAATAGTAGTAGTAGTCGTGGTAGTCGTGGTAGTCGTGGTAGTCGTGGTAGTCGTGGTAGTCGTGGTAGTCGTAGTTGTCGTGGTAGTCGTAGTAGTCGTGGTAGTCGTAGTAGTAGTCGTAGTAGTCGTAGTAGTAGTAGTCGTGGTAGTCGTAGTAGTAGTAGTAATAGTAGTTGTGGTAGTCGTAGTAGTCGTAGTAGTAGTCGTAGTAGTCGTGGTAGTCGTAGTAGTAGTAGTAATAGTAGTTGTGGTAGTCGTAGTAGTCGTAGTAGTAGTCGTAGTAGTCGTGGTAGTCGTGGTAGTCGTAGTAATAGTCGTAGTAGTCGTGGTAGTCGTGGTAGTCGTGGTAGTCGTGGTAGTCGTAGTAGTCATAGTAGACGTAGTAGTCGTAGTAGTAGTTGTAGTAGTAGTGGTAGTCGTGGTAGTCGTAGTAGTAGTAGTCGTAGTAGTCGTAGTAGTAGTAGTCATAGTAGTCGTGGTAGTCGTAGTAGTAGTAGTCGTAGTAGTAGTAGTCGTGGTAGTCGTAGTAATAGTAGTAGTAGTCGTGGTAGTCGTGGTAGTCGTGGACTCCTGGTAGTCATAGTAGTCGTAGTAGTCGAAGTCGTCGTAGTCGTAGTAGTCGTAGTAGTCGTAGTAGTCGTAGTAGTCGTAGTAGTAGTAGTTGTTGTTGTAGTTTGTAGTTGTAGAAGGAGGAGGAGGAAAAGAACTTAGAAGAAGGGGAAGAAAAAGGAGGAGAAGGAGAAGAAGTTAGAAGAAGAAGGATGAGGAGAAAGAGAAGGAGGAGGAGAAAAAGGAGGAGAAGGAGAAAATGAAGAAGGAAAAGGGGGAGGAGGAGGAAGAAGAAAAGATCAAAAGAATAAAAAGAAGTAGATATGACAGATAGGCCTGTGGATAAATAGGTGTGCGGTTTAACCGCATGCTTCTATATGTTCTTCCTCTCCCATTAAAGCAAAATGTAATCCGTTTTCAGGCAATATAAAACACAACATATCTGTATCGGATGTATAGGAAGCATAGCTGTGCGGGTTAGTTTCCTCTTCAAAAGACAGATAGTAATCCGGGAATAGCCCGGCAACTTCCAGAATTTTCTCCATAAGTACCCAGGTACATAATTATTGCATATTCGTGTGATTCCTTTCTGTGTTTTTGTCTTTATGTGTGTCTGTACGTGTTAGGTGTATTTTTTATGCTGTACCTGTTTGCGTGGTGTGCGCGTACTTCTCGGGTAATTCAGAAGGGATACCTGCACAAATGACTCGTATATTAAGGTTTGATGTAGCACCCCCCCCCTCTCCCCCTACCCACAGCTGCTATCAATTCAAGCATTTTTGCTTTTCATAGCTGGCCCCTATATTTATCGTAATTACTTGCCTTTATATTTTCCTTTCTTAAAAATGTCTACGTTTTGTTTTCATCATGATTATATTGTCATATTTTATGTATAGGGATTATGTTGAATGTTATTTTTGTATGACGAATGTGTATTTTGATTTTTCGATACATGCAGAAACTTCTGCAGAAAGTCCGGGTACTCTACAAAACACTATGCTTGGACGGACAGGGATGACAATGATAAAACATCTTAACACTCCTTTCATCAAAAATTTACACCAGATCATCACATAGACAAAGTACTCATGTATTCAGGGGACCATGCTAATTGCAGATATTGCAACGCCATATCAACATCAGAAAAATATACGTGTTTTAACTCCCAATCCTACAAAATACTTTGGAGGTTTAATGTGAATTGATCTCACCTTGCAATGTAATTCAAATATCAGAAAAAATCGATTTCATAAAGGCAGAATATTTGCATTGTACAATGTCATTGCATAGTACACCACACACACACACACACACACACACACACACACACACACACACACACACACACACACACACACACACACACACACACACACACACACACACACACACACACACACACACACACACACACACACACACACACACACACACACACACACACACACACACACACACACACACACACACACACACACACACACACACACACACACACACATACATACACACACACACACCATCACGTACATCGGCGGATCCAGAATTAAAAAAAAGAATAAAGAAAAAAGGAAGGAGCTGTTTGGGGAACTTTTGTGTGTTCACAAGAAGGGTCAAAGTGTTTTGTGGGGCTAATAAGCGTGATAATAAAGCATAAAGCGGGATCGTGTTTTTCTCTTGTCGTAATGGGGCCACTGCCATGATAACATTAAAGACACTCAGGGGCGTAACTACGGGGGACTGGGGGCACTTGCCGCCCCCCCCCCCCGTGTGCCCCAAGGTGCCCCCCACAAAATCATGATGGAAGCAAAAAAAAAAATGTGTATGCGCCCCCCAAAAAATATGTTCGTGCCCCTTACAATATTTCAAGGCCCCCTCCCATGCCCCCGGCTGAACAAATCCTAGCTACGCCACTGAAGACACTACAGAACATTGTCATTTGTCAATTGTGTATGTATAAAGATCGGCACATGAATTGCTGTCAGTGGACGAAAAGCCACAGCACTTCAAACTTTATGAGGGTGGGGGAGTGTGATTTTATGCAAATTTTACAGGTCTTCAGTTTTTAGCCTTCATCAGAGACATCAATAACGTAAGGGATCATGTAGCTCAGATTTTCTAAACCGGAAACATTGTTAAATGATGTCTGTAACATACATAAATTTCACTTTTCAATCCATTTTACTCCGCTGTGTCTTTGTCTCTCTAGTTTTCCATAAATGATATGAATGTATTTTGACGTATTTAAAGCACATGCATGCCTTGAATTGATATTAACGTGATATTAATTTCGCATTCTTAACATAAATGTTGAAGGGCGTAGAGTTATTTCAATGCATAGGCCCTACGGTAATTTGGGGTGTTTTTTTTTGTACTTTTATTTTACTAAGCAGATTGTGAAAACTAATTTAATCGCAAATAAACCAGCTCGATATTCATATAATCGTAATATTGCAAGAATCTTTGTGATAAAAAAATGGTGAGCTTATCGAATTGTTCAATGGTATTGGAAGGGAAATTTAACTATTCCACAGCAGTTAGTGGTAGAGTCAGTTGAATAAGTGAGTTTGTTTGAGTAGGTATAGACTTTGAATTTATCAGTACCAATAAACCACATAACAAGTCTTACATGTTCAATATCAGACGGGTATAAGCTGGACTTCGATTATACAAAAGTCATAAGAAACAATGTGTCAGCATATAGACATTTGCCCATATTTATTCACAAAGGTTCAAAAACACGTGTCTAAGCCACAGATTTGAGTAAGGAGGGCGATTTACTTTAAATATATTTTCGACAAAGAGAGTATGGAAATCAGAATGCAAAAAAATCAACAACAACAACAACAACGGTTCTTACCAACAATTTCAAGCTTTTGTAAATTACACGTCTGGACAGAAATTTAACTAGTAATTTTAGTCACTTTGACACAAATGGATTTCCGTACTTAGCAGGGGTCTTTTGTACAATATCATGGTGTATTACGTAGACTGATGCATTGAAGAAAATACAATATAATAACCTTCAGAAAAGTATACGAGCTACATTAGAAACTCAGCGATTTGTAATGATAGTAATGAAATTATTGTATAGCCTATACCAAAAATTACCATAATTTGATCCACGTTTCAATTTCTGGGTAATTATTAATCAGATTTTTACAGACACAGTCTCCATGAATATCACAATGTTATGTGTTTGAATGATGTTTGTTGTGCTGCTGGAGTGTGCAAATGAGATTCCGAGACGATAAAGCCACACTGTCTATACGACAGAAAATAGAAGGATAACCAGTCTTAAAGGCAGTGATCTCATCTGCAAACATTCCCGCAGACCAGGAAAAGATACCCCATGCCCTTAGGCTACAGATGAAATACATGTTTGTGAAATCTGGGGGTCAGTAATTACCAAGAATTTGAAAAATGCGAAAGAAAAACAATAGCCGTTTAGTGTACCTTGTAGAGTAGAAATTTTTTTCTCGCGAGAAGAAAATTAAAATCAGAGTCTAACGGTCACTATAATTCCACTAATGCTCAGTTTCTAGCTCCTATATTTTGCTGAAGGTTCCCAGATGGCATTTTCTTCTAAATGCCATTGTATTTACACAATGTTAATTTTTTAGGCATGCAAAAGAGATGCACTGCCTTTAAGATCTGTATAGATATTAAAATGACAATGACAGTGACAATGACATGATTGGGAGCAGAAAATGCTTCAAGAACTAAATGAGTTGAAATATATATCAATATATACATTATAACATAAGTGTATATCTTAGGTGGAAGGATTTGTCTTGAATTTGTTTACTTGGGAAAAACAAGCACGAATATTACGGCACTGCATTCACGTACAGTGGCGACCGAAAGTATCGTCACGTTCCGAACGCGTTTCTTGAAACGATGTTCAAACGCGACGAAACGGAACGTAAAGCCAACATAGTAAATGCGTGTCTTGCGTTTATTGAAACGAATTCGTTTCCTAAAACGCGTTTGTAGCCGTTCGGAACGTGACGATACTGTCGGTCGCCACTCTATGACCATGCTAGAAATTAAACCCCTGAAGGTGTTTAACATAATTGTCACAGTGTATATTATTGATTAACAAGAGTGTCGCTGGGGCGAGCACATAATACGCCCGCCTGTAATGCGGAAAATGAAAACATGGCACTGTGACCTTGACCTTTGACCTTTTGATCTCAAAATCAACAGGCTTCCTGGGATCCATGCGAGTATCATACACACCAAATTATATGAGCCTAGTAGGTTAAGTTAAACTGAAGTTATCACGTTTACAAGGACTTCACAAGGGTAAGATGAAAACATGTCACTGTAACCTTGACCTTTGACCTTTTGACCTCAAAATCAATAGGCTTCCTGGGATCCATGCGAGTATCATACACACCAAATTATGTGAGCCTAGTAGGCTAAGTTAAACTGAAGTTATCACGTTTACAAGGACTTCACAAGGGTAAGATGAAAACATGTCACTGTGACCTTGACCTTTGACCGTTTGACCTCAAAATCAGTAGGCTTCCTGGGATCTATGCTAGTATCATATACACCAAATTATATGAGCCTAGGTTAAGTTAAACTGAAGTTATCGCGTTGACAAGGAAAAGTTAACGGACGGACGGACAGACGGACGGACGGACAGACGGACACCGAGCGTGATACCATAATACGTCCCGTAGCCGGGCGTATAAAACAATTGTACATTTAACCACACAATTCTTACAAGAGAATAGCTTATTTGATTGTAAAATATGGCGTAAATATTCAATCTTGAATGACGCGCCACAAAAACCACCACCACCACCAACAACAACAACAACAACAACAACAACAAGTTGTTACAAATAAACCACCAGGCAAACTCTAAATTGTGACACAACAGTCTATGGGGGTAAATAAACATGACAAATCCGAGTACTCACATATTTTTCATTTCTTTAAATCACTAAATGATTGTTTTAAAGTACATTTTTTTTTTCAGGGCTCCGTTATTGGACCTTACCAGAGATATTTATAGCGTAGGGCGAATATGCAGCTCACATTTAAAGGAAGATGTAGCCATCAACAAACAGGAATAAGTTAAGAAAGATTTTGGGTTCTTGCCAACCAATCAGATCTCACGTGCGCTCGCCTTGAGGTGACCTTACGTCACTTGTGCATGCTCCCCGACGTGCGTTTATCGCGCCGTAGTAATGTATGCACTTTTTGAATTGATAAGCTCCTCTCCCCGTAGCTGTTTCGGCGAAGTCTTTCTCTATGGACAATTTAGCAAAGACTCAAAGACACTATATTACATCATGGAAGACCCTTTTAAAAAATTGTCAAACTTTGCTATCTGACAGTGTTTGAATGGACAGATAAACACCCTCGAAGACAACATGTCAAACAGTTATGCTGTCACTTGTAAAGTATGTACAAATAAAATTTGGCACATGAATTATTCTCGGCCGATAAAAATTCTACAACACAGCAGTCTATGGGGAAAACTGGAATGGTCTCTCAATGACTTTTTACTTTTTTTTTAGAGCACTTAATGATTATTTTGAACTGTACTTTTTTCAGGGCGTCATTTTTTAGACCTTATCAAAGACACTAGTAACATGGGGAATCATGTAGCTCACATTTTTTTGTAAAATGGAAATATTGTTATATGATGCCTTTAATATTAACAGGAATTTACTAATTGATAGGTCCTTTCCGAGGCTGAGTATCACACAGTACCCCTTATTTAGGCAATCTTTATCACCATGTACCATAATTCTCACAATACTCACAATGTCTCCTGTTAGTTGCCGGTTACATCTTCCTTTAAAACCAAAATGGAAACATTGCTCAATTACGCCTTTTAAGTTGTCACCAGAGCACACAGAGCAGAGATCAATCAATCTCGATCTCCTTGAGGTCTCGATCGCCGATCTGTTAAAAGGGAATAAAACCAAGACATTAACTTGCATTCAGAGAATAGATAACAACAAGAGAAAGAAAATGGTGGAAGTTTGAACAAATTTGACTGAACCGTTCAAGAGTTATAAATCTTCAAAGTTGACACAACTTATGTATGGAGGACTCTTAAATTAGCAACACCACCCCTTTTTGAGATGAAAGTGTGGAGAACTCCACATTGGTTTTAATAATAATAATAATAATAATAATCCACATTTTATTCGAAATAGACAGACATGATCGTGGGCCGCGGCAGGCCACTGAGCAGGCGCCAGATCGACCGTTGCCTCTATCCCTGAAAATCGTTGAAGCGGCCAACAGGGGCAGCAACTGCCCATCTTTTAACGTCTTTTGGTCTGACGGCTCGGGCTTGAACTACCGACCTCCCGGTTGTGAGGCCGACGCTCTACCAACTGAGCCAACACACCGGTAATACCAGTTATTTTGTACTCAAATTTTCACAAATTTACGTTTTTCTGAACTGCTGGTTGTAAAAGTAATCAAATTCTGCCAGAAAATATGTACAAATCATATTTGCTGGGGCATACTTGTACAACAAGCAAGAGGCAATCAGATATTTCATAAAAATGAGAATAAGTGAAAATGTGTGTACAAAGCCAATGGGAAGTTCTCTACACTTTCATCTCAGAAAGTGGTAGAGTTGGCAATTTAAGAATCCTCCATAACAACGATTAAATAAACTTTGAACATTCATAACTCCTGAACACTTCAACCAAATTCGCTCAAACTTTCACTGTTGCATTTCTCTTATTGTTCTGTATTCTCTGAGTACAGGAAGATGTCTGGATTTCATTCTGCTTTATTAATATGCGCTATCGCTGCTCGACACGCTCCAGGTTGTTAGCTCTTCAGTCGTCGTTGGGAGTGATGATGACGAGGAGGCAGCACCGGGGCCTCCATCGGTCGGCGAAATGCTGACGGAACTGTCCGAACTGTCCGCACTGCTCGAACTACTGAAGCCGGCCGCTGTTGGTATCTCCGAACTAACCTCAGGAGTGGGTGTCTCTTCTATCGAGCCCAAAGAGCTTGAGGCGCTCGAATCGTCAGTTTCCTGTAAATAAACAGATATTTCATTTCATTTCATTTCATTTATTCACCACTTAAAACAAAATCATAAAACATAACAATATACAAAACAAATGGTTTGGTACCCTGTGAAGCTACAGAGAGCTTATCTTAACAGGGCCCAGAAGTTAAAAACAAAACAAGTCATCATTCAACGTAACATAAAATTAGTGATAAAACATCTTACAATGAGCTACAAATCACTGTGACAACAAAATGAACAATTATGCCACATTATCTTACATTACATTACATTACATTACATTACATTACATTACATTACATTACATTATGTTAAGTAACATTACAATACATTACATTACAATACAACGGAATACCGTACCGCACAACAATACGATACGATGAAATACATAACAGATAAGACGTAACGGCAATTGTACAGGAAAATGTTGGGACAACTGTTGTGATATCAAAAGATTGAAGTGTTTATTATCTGATTATTTAATCATTAATTCATTTTTTTTATTTGTTTGTTTATTTATTGTGTCTTCTTTTATACTGCGCGGGTTGGCCTGTTCATTTGTGTACTTAAAATATTTAAAATATACTTGTGTGTGTGTGTGTGTGTGTGTGTGTGTGTGTGTGTGTGTGTGTGTGTGTGTGTGTGTGTGTGTATGTGTGCGTGTGTGTGTGTATGTGCGTGTTTGTGTGAGTGTGTATGTGTGTGTATGTATGTGTGTGTTTGTGTGTGTGTGTGCGTGTGTGTATGTGTGTATGTGTGTATGTGTGTATGTGTGTGCGTGTGTGCGTGTGTGTGTGTTTGACCTCGAGTATGCAGTCCATTGGTACACCATACAAATACACGGTTAATCGGACCCTCGTACCCCCCCCCCCCACCAAAAAAAAAAAACA
Organism: Eucidaris tribuloides; assembly: GCA_001188425.1. NCBI lineage: Eukaryota > Metazoa > Echinodermata > Echinoidea > Cidaroida > Cidaridae > Eucidaris > Eucidaris tribuloides. Next base: position 15,683 of record JZLH01S0338464.1, read on the forward strand.
TAGTTTTTATGAAATGTTGATGAAATTTTATAAGCTCGACCAAAGCTATAGACTGGCGTTAAAACTAAATTTCACGCAGTACTGGTTGGTAATGGCAAATTTACCTACATGTATCAAAGCGCTACGTATCTTCGCTTTTCAGCCGAATGCATTGCATTTGCATTGTAATGCAGAAATACATGTAATTCACTTTCGATGAATTTTGTAGCACTTACAGTAGACTTAGTATTATAGTCAGTACTTCGTTGGCCTGCATGGCATCGCAATATTCACAATTATCCTAGTCCCACATATACAAAACATTTCTCTGTCGGTACTTTGTCAGGACGTGGATTTGTGTAGAGATTTGGTTAGAAACAGAGCATTCTACTGTTTTGACCTTTTCTCTTTTCATCAAGATGTCATTTCCAGAATATCCTGTAATTAAAGGCCAAGTATAGTTTCAGTAGATCAGACAAAATTTTTGTCAATCTTTCACTGAGTATTCTATTGTCACCCCAGACATCAGAAAACAACATCAAACCTATACTGAAAATAATGTTTATTCCGACAAATAACGATGTTTAAATTAAAGGAGAGCATCTAGCCGTATGCGCATTACCTATGGGAAATCTTGGGGGTCCCGTCCCCTGAGATTTTACATTTTCAGTAATTAAAAAAAATGGGAGGGTTTCAGAGCGAGCAATTTTCAGGGCATTGATAGATCATACAGGTGTATCTAAAAATATAATTGCAAAGAATTTTATTTTTTACCACTTACCCAGAACTATATACCATGGCTTTACTAGATGATTTAAATGCAGATTTTAATGAGACTCCGATGGTTTCAAAGAATTCAGTGTTATCTTTAAATGGGTCTACAGCCCGCCCCCATGATTAGCTGTGCCGCATACGCGTTCCCGATTTTTTTTTAGGGGAGGGGGATTTAGGGGCTAAGTTCAGGAAAAAATTCCCCAGAAGCATTGAAATAGGGGGTCTTTTAGCATTTTTCCTGAAGTATTGTTGAATAGGTGTATATTTCCCGGACCTCGGTACCAGAGGCGTAGCTACGGGGGGGGGGGGGTCCTGGGGGGGGGGGGCACGTGCCCCCCTCCCCCACCAAATTTCGTGTGCCCCCCCCCTCGGTCGCCCCCCCACCAAAAATTATGACCGTAAAAAAATTTTGACCTAGGATTTGGAGAAAAACAATAAGAAAAAAATTTGGACCTGGGATTTGGAGAAAAAGAAAATAAGAAAAAATTTGGGCCTGGGATTTGTCGAAAATCACTACCAACTTCCAATTCTTATGTTCTTATGTTAGACCTTTGAATTACCGAATTTTGCTACCCTATTTTGGGTAGCAAAAATCCACCAATCAGCGTGTTTGTCTACTTGATCCTACGTTGAATATGCAATCACACTAGAACCATGTTCGTACAGACTATTGTTGTAACACGAAACGATCTGGAAGCGTTCACTATTTCATTAGGCGAAATGATTCACAAACGCAGATTTTGCACGCCAAATTGGACCTTACGAAACAAAATTTAAAGAAAAATGCTTCAAATACTCTGTTCAAACAATGAACGTGTACTAATTTGGTGTTTGATGGTATATGTGTTGTAGTAACCAACACTGAAGGAAAGGAATTTCTTTCAACCCACCGAATAGTTGACAAGGCCAGGACATCGGTTGATTCGAACAGAGATCGGTCGTTCCTGTGGTCATGAATAATAATTACTTTTCGGATGCCAAGCAGATCTCAAAAGGCCCTCGCGCTGCCGCTCTCGGCTGGCTCGCTTCGCTCGCCCAAATCAGCGAGAGGGCCATGTCAAAAGGCTACCCCCTCCCCCGCTGAGCGAATTTTCGGCGACTGGCGTGACCGGGAGCAACCCCCCCCCCCCCAGTGCCCCCTGCTGAAAAAATTCTAGCTACGCCACTGCTCGGTACTCTTCCTTCATTTAGGGGGTACTTTTGCTAGCTTCCCTTCCAACAACTTGTATTAGAAGATAATTTTACTGGCTTTTTCTCTACCCCCCCCCCCAAAAAAAAAGTAATGGGAAGGGAGGGGGATTTGCAGGCTTCCCGTCTAAAAGCCCGTGATCGGGGGTCAAAATCCCATTTTCGTCCTTAAAGGTAAATGACGTGATTGGGGGTAGTTCTCAACTTGGGTTAAATATTATTCTGTAATCAAGTAGTGAAAATTTTGTAGTAAAAAGTTGACTCATTTTAACATAATGTCCATCAGTATGCCTTATAAAAGACACACTTGTAGTGTAGCCTTCTATGGGGATTAAATCTATCGTGCCCCGATTGAATTAAACTGCTGGCCTGTTCATGTTTGATTCTCCTTAAGTAAACAAACTCAAGACAAATCCTAGCCAGGAGATCCACTCCAGCTGGTGTACATTTGGTTTATCTTTCAACCAGTGTGGTTCTAAAGGCATTTTCCCCCCAATCATGTCACTGAGCTTTAAGGGGATACATGTAATCATGTATCTCTATGAATCTGGAATAAGCCTACCTGTATGGTTGATCGCCAAAGTGGGAGAGGGCGGGGTCTGGGGCGTATTTATGCAGATATAGAGGCACTGGAACAACTGTGCTGGCACAGCCTCACGCCTTGTCTACATTACGTGCTTGTCACATGTACACACTAAAAAAATTGGGTACATATAACAATAGCAGCACCCTATAGGGTGCAATTCTTATATTTGAACCCTATGGGGTGCAATGTTAAACCCAAAAGAGGTGCATGGTGTCATTCTACACCCCTAAGACCTACGTGTGATGCCATTGTTACATTTCTGCTACCCAATTGCACCGAATTTCTTAGTGTGTAATCGTTTTGCGTATCACAGTCACGCTTGAATGCATAAAAAGCAGATATTGTCATGCGATATATTCTACTTACAGTATTAGTTGTGGTCGCGATGATTTCCATTGGAACACTACTACCTGTAAAAAGGGTGGGAGAAGAAACAGGAATCAGATGAGAGATTGTACATGAAATCCAAAGACGTGAAAGACCAACTAACGCGTTTGTAATCTTTCCTGTACTGAACTTATAAACGAACGCATTTTATCTTTTAAATTGTTTATAGTAAGATGGAGAATATATTCTCTCATTATTTTATCTGTTTCGTTTTCCCCTCTTTTCTCTTAAAATTTAACTTCTTTTCATATCTTTCTTCCTTTTGTTACGTTGTTTCTAATGAAATTATTTCAAATGAAAACTTTAAACACAGAATTAATTGTCATTATTTCGCAAAAAAAGGGGGTGTTTTCACAATTAACAGATACAAAACAACACATATGTTACTTAAGAGATTCGTTTTGAAAATACTAAATAGAAAACATAACATGCAAGTACGAAAATAATAATATATCAAAGGAAAATGGCACGAAATTCTCCCAGAATCAAGTCTACTGTTTAAAGCCTCTGCTGTTACAGTTTCCTACATAAATTTTAGGCATACTTTCCTCTTTGTTTGGCAGTTAAAATTAAAAAATGCTGTGAAGGTGAAGATTATTGTGTAGAGTTTTATTGGGTAAATTTCTGTCCGGGCCGGAGATTGATTCATTTATTTTCTGGTAAATTGGTAAAGTGAAATAAAATATCATCA
>JZLH01S0338499.1:10274-28441 GCA_001188425.1 Eucidaris tribuloides
TCTTTGTTGCGCAGATTCATTGGAGATTCTCTCTTGAGGCCAAAGGCACTGAGCAAAGCATTTCAATTAGACATTACTCAGCCCTTGTGAAGGAACTCTACAAAAAAGCAGTATTCAAGTTTATATCAAGAATTGCTGAATATCTGCAAACAAAAGTCGGGAGAAGCGAACTTCATACTTTCAGCTGAAATTATAAATTCGAATTCCTGACTCATCTTTTCCACAAAGATATGTGTTTCAGTTCGTTAAATGTAGCACGCAGTGCACTGTCTACATTTGTCACGTTGAAAGGACCCCACTCTGTTTGGAAATCACCATTAATTTCACGTTTTATGAAAGGGGTCTACCAGCTTCGCCCGCTACAACCAGATACATAGAAATATGGGATGTGAGAGTAGTATTCAACTACTGCGTAACTTATCACCTGCAAAATGTCTGAGCCTAAAACAACTGACCTACAAGTTAGTAATGTTACTAGCGCTTGTATCAGCACAGCGGGTGCAGTCTTTACACCTTCTCGACCTTAATAATATGCAGCTGAAGGAAAGTTCAGTAAGGTTCAGTTTAGCGAGCATCTAAAACAGGACAGAATTGGAAGGATCCCATTCACACTCCGGTTGTCAGCATACCCACCAGATCGCAGCAGTTGTGTGTGGTGACGTACATTAGACACTACATAAGCAGAACTAAATGTCTTCGCGGTACTGAGACCCGTTATGCATTAGTTTCAGGAAGCGTTTAAGCGGGTTACGTCACAGACTATTGCACGATGGATTAAGAGTGCATGTCAGCGCGGGCATAGACACTGACAAGTTTAAAGCACATTCAACTAGAGCGCAGCAACATCGGCTGCAGAGGCGGCTGACCTCCAATAAACTATATTATGAACCAAGCTGGATGGTCAAGTGAGAGAACTTTCCAAAATACTACAAAAACCCATCCAAACAACGGATAATCAGAAATTTGTGAATGCTTTGCTGTCTAAGAAATCAAAGTGACTTGAATGTCATGGTACAAGTGTTACCCTATTCTATGCTGTGGAAAATCCATCCACAAAAGAGACATTTTAGTGTGGATACAAGTGGTACCACATTTTGTTTATATACTGTGGAAAAACCATCCACAAGAGACTTGTGTAGTATACATTTTGTTTATATACTGTGGAAAAAACATCCACAAAGAGACATGTGTAGTATGAGCAGTTGAGACTCCTGAATAAAAATAGATTTTAGAGCTACAGTTATGGAACAATTTACAGTTGAGTTTGATACTTAGTTCCATCAGTGGACTTTTTGTGAAAATGTCACAAGACGTGTTGGAGGTATCAGCACAAGTGAAGCAACATACATGACCTAATGGTCTAAAAAACAGGTTAGTGTGTACTATAAACACCAGTGTTTGCGCCTGCTAGGGCTTCAAAGGCTTCTGTGTAAGGTGTCTCTAAATTACGAATAAAATAGTAATATTGAACGAGAACTTACCTGTTTGAAGTTGAATTTTTATTTTATGAAGTAATTAAGAGGGAGCTTACATGCCACCTCTAACCCTCCCACAAAGTTGGAACTTCAACAACATTCACACAGGTTAATGTTCTCGTCAATTCTAGCAGCGCCTAACTTTGAAGAATGACTGCGCATGCGCGAGGCTGGTTCTTCTGTGTAAGCTCCCTCTAAATTACTTCATAAAATAAAAATTCAACTTCAAACAGGTAAGTCTCGTTCAATTTTACTAGTATGCAGCGTATCATCAAGGAATGTCCCTCTCATAGACCACAGAATAATCACTAAAATCAAGTTTCATACTCAATCAAGTTTACTTATTCAGGAAGCCCATTTAATTTTGTAGTTCCTGTGAAAATTTCAGAGGTCTCGCAAACATTGGTTTTGAATACACAGGCTCTTATATAACAGTAGTGCTTTTCGGCCCATTCCAAGTTCGATTAGAAAGAAATGCATACTATAGACATACCATACCTTTTCCCCTTTCACTTTTATTTCAATGACTGTGTTCTTGGTTTTGTTATTAAGTAACTAAAGTCAAGTTCATTCACGTTTTGAATGAAAATAATCAAAGTTCAGATTCCACTGGTCAGGTTGCTTTCACAGGGTGTATTCCACTATTCCTTCAATGCCCAGTTTGGAAACCTTATTGTCCTCTTATACGTTCTTCACCTGATTTCCATTCAAGATGATACATGATTGATGCGCCCTTTCAATCATCTGCTAAAGCTCATATATTAATTTCATTAATGACGAAAGTCTCAACATCTATAAAAATCCTGATTGATTTCTGTTAACCCAAACTTGGAAGAGGAGTGAATGCAAAGCACTGGCAGTTCAGAAAATGTAGCACTGCAAACTTGGAATGGGCTGAAAAGCATTGCTGTTTCATAATAGACAGTGTATTCAAAACCAATGAAGCCAGACCAATGAAATCTTCACAAAAGTTACAAAATAAAATGGGCTTTCTAATCTGAACACTGAATTAATATGATACTTGATTTTGGAAATAATTTAGCTGTCTTTTAGAAGGACATACTTTTTTGGACATGCTGTATAAAGTAAATCACTTACTATGTGTTTCCTTGCAGGGTTGCCCACTGGGGGCGTTGAACTGACGATGATTGGTGAGGCGGAAGTTGATGTCCCCATGGGATACCAGCATGTCGATGATGTGTCGGTTGTCCTCTTTAATGGCGTCGTGGAGGCAGTGTCCCCAAATTATCCTGTCGCGCCAGAATTTGAATCCAACACCAAGACATTAAGCAGGGCTCCACACTAACTTTTGGGCTGGTTGCCCGATTAGCAAGCAAACTTTTGTTTTCACTCGTATAGTTGCCCAATCAAAATGTTTACTTGCCTAGGTGAACAAAATGCTTGTTCATTGTGTTACTTTAAAGATATTACCTTTTTTAAAGTGTTTTTACAGATTCTACTTAATTAGAATTTACACAAAATATAAACATGTCTTAGTACTCTCTTGCTTTCAGAGTTGAAACATTCTTACTGGCCCATATGGGCAAGAAAATTTCTTTTCACAAATTTCTGCTTGCCAAAAGAAAATTTTATTTGCCCGCCGTCAAGTGGCAAGTACTAGTGTCGAGTCCTGCATTAGTATGAACTTTGCCACACAACAAACAAGTCCCACCTATATTTAGATATATGTCTTTGTATAGTGATCAGGAAGTTGATTGAAGTTAAAAATTCCAGGATTATGTTTAAACTTATTTTTTGCGTCATCATTGCAAACAAATTCCCTGATTTTTCCTCCTGATTTGAGTAACTTTTCTCATATTCCCTGACGTTTCCTTGACTGAAGAAAAGAAAGTCATTTTCCAGTTTTTCCCTAATTTCCAGATTGGTTGGAACATAGGCGGTGGAAGTGGGGGAGAGGGGACGGGGGGACATGCCCCCGTAAATTTTAGGTGGGGGGGACTGTCCTACCCCCCCCAAAAAAAATGGCGAAAAGAAACAAAGAGAAAGAAAAGACTAGAGCAGTTCAACTGCGCGCAGTCGATGGGTATGCCTCTGCAGTCCGCACTCCCATCCAACTGATGTATTTGAAAAGCTTCAAGTTACCATGGTAGGATACCAATTAGATGAATAAGCATAAGCCTATGTGACCTTGACCAAGTTACAGTAAAATCCAATTGAAGCAGTTCTTGAATTATCGTGATAATGAGCTCAATTCGGACATGAGGCCTTGTGACCTTTGACCTCTGACCTTTCAACTCCAAAATCGAATCAGTAAATTGGTGCCTTATATTAGATACTTCTCCTAAGTTACATCAAAATTCGGAAAAGTCATACTCAAGTTATCACAGTAATGAGCCCAAATCAGACATATTTAAGGCCGGTGACCTTTGACCTTTGATCTCCAAAATCTAATCAGTTTATTGGTGCCTCATAATACATATTCACCCACGTTACATGAAAATCCAACTGGCTGTTCTTAAGTTATCGCGGTAACGAGTCCAAATCAGACATATTTTAGGCCTAGTGACCTTTGACCTTCGACCTTTCAGCTCCAAAATCTAATCAGTTCATTGGTGCCTCATAATATATACTTCACCCAAGTTACATCAAAATCCAACATGCCGTTAATTATCATGGTAACGAGCCCAAGTCAGACATATTTTAGGCCCTGTGACCTTTGACCTTTGAGCTCCAAAATCTAATCAGTTTTATTGGTGCCTTATAATACATACTTCACCCAAGTTACATGACAATCCGACCAGCCGCTCTCAAGTTTATCGCAGTAACGAGCCCAAATCAGACATATTTTAAGGTCCGGTGACCTTTGACCTTTTGACCTTTGAACTCCAAAAATCTTAATCAGTTCATTGGTGGCCTCATAATACACACTTCACCACTGTTACATGAAAATTCAACAACCGTTCTCAAGTTATTACGCGGTAACGAGCCCAAATCAGACATATTTAAGGCTCGGTGACCTTTGACCTTTCAGCTCCAAAATCTAATCAGTTCATTGGTGCCTCATAATACATACTTGGTCCTAGTTACATCAAAATCCGGACAGACGGACGTACGGACGGACAACCGAAAACATGATGCCTCCGGCAACTTCGTTGCGGAGGCATAAAAAGGAAGAAAAGAAAAGAAAGGAAATGAAAGGGAAAAAGAAAAAGAAAAAGGAAAACAAAAGACTGGAAAACAAAAAAATTTTGACCTGGGATTCAGAGAAATTTTTTTTGCCCCCCCCCCCCCACCCCACTGAGCGAGTCTTCGGCAGCTGGCGTGACTGGGAAAAAAATAGACTGGATTTGGCCGCGGATGAACGTGCCACTTTTACTAAACTTTGGATCTGTAATTTAACTTTTGCCGTCCCCCCCCCCCCCTAAATATTTGGCTTTCCAGTTTCCACCATTAGTTGGTTAACCTGGTGATCTGCAGTGTTGCAGCTTTTATACCATAAGTAGCTCCAATTCATTCTATCTTGATCATTTTTTAACTTTTTTCATAAAAACTTCCTTCTCTTGTGTTATCTATCAAACAAACAAACAAACAAATAACTATATTAACCTAGAAATCTGCTGTGTTTCACATGACACGGATGTCCCTGCTTCATGTGATCAGTAAGCATTTCTTAGTTCTTTAGTCTGTATCATTTACCTACATTCCAAAATTTCTTTTAAATCGTCGAATTCGTCCATTACTTGTCAAGTTATGATGCGGAAACCAGTTCACATATATAATCAGCTGTGACCTTTTTACCTTTGACCTGCAGACTCCAAATTTAAACTTGACCTGTATTTCAGTTTAAGCTTATTACATACCACAAATTTTTAAATGCAGGGAATCTCATTTGCACAGATTCCCACAGACCAGGAAAAGACAATTTATGCCCTTAGGCTATTGATGAAGGACATGTCAGTGAAATCTGGGGGTCAGTAATTACCTAGAATTTGAAAAATGCGAAAGAAAAATAATGGCCGTTTAGTGTACGTTCTATGGTAGGATTTTTTTCTCGTGAGAAAAAAATTCAAATCAGATTCTAACAGTCACTATAATTCCACGAAACCGAGTTTCTAGTTCCTATACTTTGCTAAAGGTTCACAGATGGTATTTTCTTCTAAATGCCAGTGTATTTACACAATGTTAATTTTTAGACATGCAAAAGAGATGCTTGGCTTTTAAAATCCATCCACTGTATTTTCAGTTATTGTACAGAACCAATTCACATATATGAAATTTGTACTCTGACCTTTGACCTGCAGACTCTGAATTCAAACTTGACCTGTAGTTTAGCATCATCTACGTATATAACAAAAAATTTAAAATTCATCCAATATATTTAAAGTAACCAAGGCATGCAGAAACCAATTCACATTTACCTACACACCAAAAAAATTATGTAATCCACACGTTTTAAGTTATTGGGCAGAAACTAGTTCTGGGGATGGACGGACAAACAGGAGCAATGCTTAATGCCTCCTCCAGACTTTGTTTGCAGGGGCATAAAAACAGTTAACAAACATGTCCCTACCTGGATATTAACGTCACATCTGTGGTTCATGAGGATCTGTACACACTGAACCATGTCGCGGCTGACGGCTATATGCAAGCCTGTTCTCTGCTCGTTGTTCACCACGTTCACATCAGCACCACAATCCAACAAGTAATCGGCAATATTGGGTTCATCTCTGTTAGAAAAATAAAGTCAGTGTAAACATGATACAAACATCAAATAATTAATGCATCAATAAATGAAGTGAAATTACAAGACTGGAAGTAGTCCTAAATTTAAAACACAATGCCCCCGTAATCAATTATAGTCTTTGTAGTTTCTGCTGTGAAAATTTCATAGTCATACATTTTCTCTTTGTTGTACAATTATCATCAGAAACTGCTGTGACCGTGAAATTTGTTGTGTGGCCTTCAATGGGATCAATTTCAAATTCAGTACTGGTAAATTGCTTCTTTTCCAACGAAACAAATTCAAGACAAATCAAGCCAGCCTGAATATACACTCTGGTCAGTGTATATACTAGCATATGTTCCATTTCATTTGGTTCTTGAGGTATTTTTCACTTCTCCCACTCATACCACTGCAATTTCATTAAAGACACTATATAACATTGTGGAAGACCCGTTTAAAAAAACTGTCAAATTTTGCTATCTGACATATCTGACAGTGTTTGAATAGACAAATAAACACCCTAGAACACAAAACTTCAGACAGTTATGCTGTCACTTGTAATGTATGCACACGTAAAAAATTGGTACATAAATTATTCTCCACCGATAAAAATTCTACAACACAGCAGTCTATGGGGGAAAACTAAAATGGTCTCTCAATGATTTTTATTGTTTAAAGCACTTAATGATCATTTTGAACTGTAATTTTTTTCAGGGCTTCATTTTTAGACCTTATCACAGACACTAGTACCATGGGGAATGATGTTGCTCAGGAAATATTGTTATATGATGCCTTTAAAGGCAGTGGATCTCATTTGCAAACACCCCCGCAGACCAGGTAAAGATAACCCATGCCCTTAGGCTATTGATGAAGGGCATGTCTGTGAAATCTGGGGGAGAGAAATTGTTCAGAATTTGAAAAATGCGAAAGAAAAACAATAGCCGTTTAGTGTACGTTCTATGGTAGGAATTTTTTCCTCGCGAGAAAAAAAATTCAAATCAGAGTCTAACGGTCACTATGATTCCACTAAAACTGAGTTTCTAGCTCCTATATTTTGCTAAAGGTTCCCAGATGGCATTTTCTTCTAAATGCTTTTGTATTTACACAATGTTAATTTCTAGGCATGCAAAAGAGATCCACTGCCTTTAATAAATATTATATTAATTATTATATTATATTACATATTATTATATTAATATACAATATAGATGAATTGATACATTTTGAGATAGAAATCATTTACCACCACACAATTTTTTCAAAGCTTAGATGAAATGAAACACACAATCAGATATGATAGACAGTGCACACATATGACAGATATTGAGCAAACCCAACTTACCCATAAATGGCATACATCAGAGCAGTATCCCCATCTTCATCTTTCATATCGATATCAGCTCCAGCTTCAACAAGAAGTCTCACCACGTCGAGATGTCCACCATGAGCGGCTAACTGTAATGCTGATTTCTCATCACGTTTGGCATTAACCTGCGGTGAAAAATGAATAATAATACCAATGAAATACAAATCCTTTAAAATGAAGTGTTCAGTTCAAATATTTGATATCATAGTTCTGACACATCAGCATACCATTATGAAGAATGAAGAAAATAAAGATATTATTTATCAAATTCCTCTGCTCCTCACTCATTATCATAATCATCACCACTGGCTTCATCATCATCATCATCATCATCATTATAACTACCATCTTCATTACCTTAATCATCATCATCATCATTATCATCAACACCTTCGTCATCACCACCTCATAATGAATTGAACTATTTCATTTCGGTATCTTCTGTACAAATTTGACATATGAAAACATTGCACTACAATATCAATTTACTACAATAGTATATTCATATGTTTACAATTTATTGTTACATGAACTAATAAGCATTTTTCATATCATTTGGAATTAAATATTTACATGAGATACAGATGGAAAATACTAGAGGCCCCTATCATAAGGCGAGCTTGATTGTAGATAGAGGTCTCAAAAAGAAAAAAAAAAATCTATGTTTAGAGTGGATAAGAGTAAAGAAAGTAGAGAATAAGAAGAAAAGGAAAGGAAAAAATAAAGTGGAGACAAGTGCAAGAAGAAAAACAGACAAAAGCGTGTGTGCAGGTGCATGTGTAAGACTATGCGTGTGCATGTGAGTGGTGCACCACATTATCACCATATTATCATCATCATTTTCTTCACCACCATCATCATCACCTCCACCAACACCATCATCACTATCATCCCCACTTTTGTCATCATCACCTCACCATCAACACCATTATCATCACCATCATCATCATTGTCATCAACATCAACACCACCAAAACCACTATCACCACCACCATCATCATTATCATTATCATCAAAACCATCACAATCGACAGCACCACCACCACCACCATCACTATCATCACCATCTTCGTCATCACCACTTCATCACAATCATCATCACCATCACCATCACCATCACCATCACCATCACCATCACCATCACCATCACCATCACCATCACCATCACCATCACCATCACCATCATCATCACCATCACCATCACCATGACCATCACCATCATCATCACTATCACCATCACCATCACCATCACCATCATCATCACTATCACCATCACCATCACCATCACCATCATCATCACCATCACCATCACCATGACCATCACCATCATCATCACCATCACCATGACCATCACCATCATCATCACTATCACCATCACCATGACCATCACCATCATCATCACTATCACCATCACCATCACCATCACCATCATCATCACTATCACCATCACCATCATCACACCATCATCATCACTATCACCATCATCATCACCATCATCAACACTATCACCATCACCATCATCATCACTATCACCATCACCATGACCATCACCATCATCATCACTATCACCATCACCATGACCATCACCATCATCATCACTATCACCATCACATCATCACCACCATCATCACTATCACCATCATCATCACCATCATCATCACTATCACCATCACCATGACCATCACCATCATCATCACTATCACCATCACCATGACCATCACCATCATCATCACTATCACCATCACCATGACCATCACCATCATCATCACTATCACCATCACCATCATCACCACCATCATCATCACTATCACCATCATCATCACCATCATCAACACTATCACCATCACCATGACCATCACCATCATCATCACTATCACTATCACCATCACCATGACCATCACCATCACTATCACCATCACCATGACCATCACCATCACTATCACCATCACCATCATCATCACTATCACCATCATCATCATCACCATCACTATCACCATCATCATCATCGTCATCACCATCACCACCAGACACCTACCCATTCAGGATGTTTCCGAATTAAGTCTTGTACACCAAGGTTGTTGCCCTGTGCTGCCAGAACCGCAACATCCTCTGAGTTCCTCCCTTTCTCCAGACCTATTCTCTTACTGATCTCCTCCAAAAATCCCTGAGAATCTCCACTAGCAGGTGTCATTTCTATAGGAGAAAAAGTTTTCAACAAATGTCCTTTCAGAATTATGATATTACCCATACAGCATTTAAAGTGTCTATGAACTTTATTATATATAAGATTAAATTTGAACAAAAATTTGTTTTTATAAAGATCATTTTCACAATCCAAATGGTCATTGCAATGACAATGGCAACTGTGGCGATCAAAATTACCAATGGTACACACAAGAAAAAGTGTCTTTGCAGATGATGCAACTAGAGTTCGAAGACGGCTGGCTATGTTTCTGGGTCCCTGTCAATCAGCCATAGCAGTGCATGCATAGGGCATATGTACACATGTATGTGAGTGTAGTGTAGGTTGTGTGGTTGAAAGGTCACACATGTAAGTTTGATGGAAACTGTCTTAAATCTGTGTATTGCTTTAACATAAAAGACAAACAATAAAAATTTGCTTGAAATCTGCTTTCATGACTTTCATACTTTTCTTCCACAATTAATTCTTAAAATTAGATAACTATCCATGAAATTACAATCATGATTTCTTTTCTTTTATTTCAATAATAATAACAAGATGTTATTAATATTTAGTACTCAACATTCAATGAAACACACAGACCCAGTTGTTTAATAACTATGCTAAATCATACATGAATGTGCACATTCCAATCACATTCCATGTTGTTAGAGGATTTAATCAATATTCATTTTGAAATATTATGGACCACCTAATGCTACACATTTATCTGAATTATCTTAACTTTGAAGATAGTAGACTTCATTTGCAAGGTAACAGTGAGAGGTAAGATGAGGTTACAGTTTAATTTGTTTTTTTTAACAATTTAAGTGGTTGTATGGTATGGTACACATGAACTGCAACCATATTTTATATTCAAGCTAACTTTAAAAAGAGTCCATGCTGTTTTGGTCCATTCTTGCAAATGAGTGTCACGACCTTTAAACTGTGTCCACTTTCTTTCTTTGTTGAGTGTACTTACCTTCTGAATGCCCTGGTTTAACCTGAATCTTTCCTGGGTTCCGAAGCACTACCGCGCTAACCTGTCTCAACTCCTGACCATTCTCGTCCAGCCTGATACTGTAATTGCCATCTTCATCGGCTTCAGTGATGGTGGCCAATTTGCCTGCAGACTTTAGAATGTAATGAATACAAGTGGAAAACGATCATGAAAGACAAAATCTCATCTGCTTTAATATTGAAAACTGCACATTGTATCTCTCCGGCATCAGGTTGCATACACACACTGAGCATGCTTCTGTCAATTTTTGTTCCAAACTTAATCCACTTGTTCAATCTACTTGCCGAACAATAATCATAATACTTACTGTTGAAACCAAAACCTAAAAATTGCTGATTTGATTATCACTGTACACGTTCTACCTACTTGCCACGTGATTACTGAACTTACTGATGCCAAAACCATCAAAAAACGTAATAAATGCATTATTGAAGGCTTATGTTTAGTTTTGTATAGTTGTGCTGATGAAAAGCAAATTTCCATTGTGGACAAGAAAAAAAAGTAAATTTCATGAAAAGTAGTAGAAGTAGCAGTAGTAGCCACAGCAGTAGTAAAAGTAGTAGTATTACAAGTAGTTGCAGAAATGTAGTAGAATTAGTGGTATTAGAAGTAGAAGCTGAAATAGAATATAGAATGGGATGATGCTCATTACAAACTTCTTTTTTTCAAGCAAACAAATCACTATCATGATAATCTTTGCTTTATTATTTATACCATTTCTAAATGTTTGTGAGGGAAATGCAATAATAAAATGCAGTCATGATTGTTACCAAAAAAGTTGATTCTTTTGTGTTGATGCAACTCAACTTTTGATTCAAAGAATTTGGATATTAACCCTATCTGGCCCGGGGGTGTGTGACTAAAATAGCCCCCCCCCCCCTCGACAAAGTTCGCGACCATTTTTTTGACCGCGTCGCTTGCTGACTTTTTACTTTCAAGTCTTGCGCATCTTTTGAGACCAAATTCGCGACGTCCGGGTATGCGGTTCCAAAGTTACACAACTTTTCATAATTCAATGTCACACCAAAAATCGCTCAAAAATGTGAAATTGTGTTTTCAGCCCAAATTCATAAATGTGTGATTATTTTTACTTTTACTGATTGAAATTACCTAATTTTATGCTGTTTATGATCGCAAAAGTGTTACCGACAAATTTCATCGAAAAAACAATAAAAACAAAAGGTCGAAAAAACAGAGAAATACATAAGAAATTCATGAAATAATAAAATACATGAGAAATTAATTCTGATTCCGCAATTTTTTTGATAGGTAATTGTTAGAAATGTCAAAAAGGATATTATCACCAAAAATTAGCATTCTGTGAGCTGTTTAAGGTGAGTTATAGGCAAAAATATGATTTTGTACATAAATTTGCATAATTAATTACTTAAAAAATAGAAGATAATTATTTTTCAAAAATCTAACTATACAGTCTTGGAGATTACATGCAGCTCTATGCACGTGCAAAATTTCGCGGCCGAGATCTGAAGGGGAGGCCAAATTAGCCCCCCCGGCTATGCAATTTCAAAAAAGCCCGGGCTAAAATAGTGTTTTTCATAGTCATTTCATGTTTTATAATCATCCAAACTCATTTATAAATGAACACCTGACATAGGCTTTTATTTATTTGAAATTTCTCTACCTTCTGTAGAAATTCTTCCCATCCTTCATGTTTTGCCTGGAGTTTCACCATGTTGATAAAATCAGCCGTTATGCTCACCGAGTCTCCCCTTTTGAATTTTTCCACCTGTACACAAGGGAAGAGTATTAAAAATGTCACATAACTTAGTGTGCAGTAGGTCCAAAATCACTCAAACTATTTGCAAATATTCACACAATGTAAAAACAGTAAGAACAAGAAAACTGTAAAAGTTTGAAAAAAATTGGCTAAACCATTGAAGAGTGTTTTTTTTTACAAAATAGGCAACTCAGTAAATTGTTTTTGCAAGACAGTGTAGAGAACTTCCCATTGGTTTTGTACACAAATGTACACATAGATTACCAAATTAAGTTTGTTGCTTTTGTAACGTACCTTTGTGAGGGCGCCGTGATGGAAGATCCACTTCCGCTTCTTCTGGGGGTACTCGACCAAGACATCTTGATCGTTTGGAAATGAACGGATGATACCAATTGCACCAATATCCTACAGAAAGTGGACATTTTGAGGCAAGATGTCATAGACAGCAAGATATAATTTCTCCACGCAGACATCTTCACTGAAATCATAAAGATCTCTGTAAACTAAATCATGTTTAGTTCGATCCATTCATACTCCCCCCCCCAAAAAAAACTATATATATACATACATAATACATAAATTCATACATGACACAAATCATAATCATCATCATAATTAACAAAGAAAACCAACATCATTGTCGTCACTATCATCTCTCCCATCACAATTATTATCATCACTATCATCATCATCATTATTATCATTATTTTGTATGTTAACTACAACTTCCAAACAGGCAGTGAGTCAAGTAGGTCACTAGTTGGGGGTTGTCCATATCTGTCAGTGGGCAAGGGGGACCAGTTACTCTACATTCATTGATGTGTTCATGGGTCTGGATTTCACCACAAGTGCAAAGGTCAGAGTCTGAGATACACCATTTATTTCATGTTCGTGGCATAACGGCCAGCACCTAACATAGTCTATTCAACTGTACCCAAGGCTTTTTGGGGAGGTTGCTGTCTGGGGGGGGGGGGGGCGGGTGAGATGACCAGATTTCTATGAATGGCTTGAGCCTCTTACAGTGTTGGGTCCGAGACAGTTTCAGCCGAGACGAGACGAGACCGAGACAATTAGCGTTCGAGACCGAGACGAGACAGAGACACTTGTTTTCAGAATCAGCCGAGACGAGACCGAGACCGAGACAATTACCTTTGAGACCGAGACGAGACCGAGACACTTACGCCCGAGACAGTAAACGAGACACTAGTTATTTCTATGCAATGCACACACTTTCTTCCATATTCCCACCTACCTAAATGCAATTATAGACTACTACAACAGTTTTAAGTTCATTCCTGATATCGTGTCATCATCATCATCACCATTACATTCATCATCATATTCATTGTATCATCATAATCATCATCGTTATCATCACCACCATCATCATCATCATCATCATTATCGTCGTCATCACCATCATCATCATCACTTCATAATCATGAAAGATGAAAGCGGACTTGGGGGTGGGGGAGGGGACCATTGCCTGATGTGAATGTGTCATTGTATCAAGTAAGTAGCTTAGTCGGGGTGAAAGCTGAGAAATAAAGACTGAAGTTTTCCGCGCTGCGGATTTTCCAAGGAAATCACAGAATTCGAGGTGCTAGTAGGCCTATAACGTGGAAAACAGCATTTTGAGCAAAAATGAAAAAAATCATGCCCCAAAATTCCACTCGAAGTAAAATTTATTTTATTGAATAAAACTAAAAGTTATTTACCAAAAAGATGCTTGATAAAGCCAAAAAAAAAAAATGTCCCCAAACCCCGAATCAAAACCCCCAATGGGCCTATTAAGCTTGACGTTATTTGTGATTTTTACCAACACAAATTCAAGTCGGAAAATTGCTAAATTACAACACGGAGAAAAACGGAATTTGACATTGGTAAAATGGAAAACTTTGGCCATTACTGGAAAGGTACATGACCAGGGGAGTTGTGATTGCGGTACTCATCCATATGTCCCAAACTGCTGCCAGGAAAGGCGGGGAGGGGGGGGGGGCGGGGGTTTATCCAGTATCCGCCATTTGATAAAGGGAGAGGGGTTAGGGGACTGCATCCACATTGTAAAATAGGGGGTAATGGGGACTGATACCCTATTACACCCTCAGCCCCCTCCCCCCAACACACACAGCTGACAGACACAGACACACACTCAAGATGTTTTGCACAATTAACAAAATTAATTTTGTGGTGGAAGTGATCTTATATTTTTGTGTTTTCTTCTTCTTATTCTTTGATACGGAGCTCGTGAATAAACCCTGTAAAAAGGGTGTTTTTCACGGCCGGGCGATGCGCGTGCATACTATGAAAAGGGTATCAAAATCATGGAAAAGGGTATACTTTTAACAGAGGGTTTTCTTTAATTATTAAAAGGGTATCTTTTCAGACTTGAATACTTGTTTAGGAGGGTATTCAACACGTTTATTTTACAAGGGTATCTTTTTAGACTTGAATACTTGTTTAGAGTATTCTGAGATCGACAGATCTTGTTTAGGGTCCATTTTAAAAGTCCGTATACGCGCATGGTGTACACCTTGTAGTGACAGTTTGCTGCTTTAAGTTTGGTACATGTACCTAATTGTTCACTAAAAGTGACAAATCTACAGACTGTATTTCAATGTATCCAACTCTTAATCTCTACTCGTTGTACTCCAATCCTGAGTTTAAATCATTAAATAATGTGCATTTTATGCTGTACGCTGGGCAGAAAGAATGAGAATCTGAGAGTGACTTGTCAAAATTGAGCTGTTTCATAGTGTCTCGTCGATGTCTCGGCCTACGAGACCGAGACATTTCCATCGAGACTGAGACCGAGACGATACAATTAGCGTCCGAGACTGAGACGAGACACGAGACACACAAACACTGTCTCGAGACATGTCCCGAGACCGAGACACGTCTCGAGACACCCAACACTGGCCTCTTATCATCATTATCATTAGCATTATCATCATCACCATTGTCTTCACCATCACCACAAGCCCCTATAATACATGACCATTATCCTTCATCTGGATTCTCATCTGGGCCATTTTAGAAACTCAATCCCCATGTCCATTTTGTATCTCCTTCAAGGTATTTTCTTCTAGCATGATAACACTACTTTTATCATTATCTGACCATTATTACCATCATCATCATCATCACCATCACCATCACCATCACCATCACCACCATCATCATCATAGCATCATCATCATCACTATCACCATCTTCATCATCACTATCATCATCATCGTCATCATTATCATCATCATCATCATCACTGTCACTATCTTGATCATCATCATAGCATCATCATCATCACTATCACCATCTTCATCATTATCACTATCATCATCATCATCATCATCATCATCATCTTCATCGTCATTATCGTCATCACCATCTTATTCACCACTTTCATCACCCCCATCATCACCATCATCATCACCATCATCACCACCATCATCATCATAGCTCATCATCATTGTCATCATCACTGTCACCATCATCATCATCATCACCATCATCATCATCATCATCACCATCATCATTATCATCATGACCACCATGAGCCCCATACCTGGGCCATTTCAGGGACCCAATCTCCATGTCCTCTCTGCATCTCCTTCAAGAGTTCTTCCTCCAGCACGATAACCACATGATCACCAACAGTCAGGCCTCCTGTAGTTTGCATCTCAATTGGTTTTCCTATCAAAAAGAAAACAACATACTAAAGATATCACTGAAGGTGATTAATACCCTTGCCCCATCAGAACGGTTTTATGTGAAAAAAAAATTGCCCTAATGTATTACCACAATATGCCATTACCCTGGCAATGCTATTTCAAACACATCAAAAAATATGCGTTTTGCACATGTTCACCCCAAGACCAATGTGTTTACCAAAATTTATAAGCATTACTCAAAATCTGAGGAAGTAGTTCGATCTGTAAGATTTGCAACAGACTGCCTGCCCGCCCGTATGCTGATTTGTTTTACCCCCTTCAAAAGTCGCAAAGCGGGGTTATAACAAGTTTAGCCTTTCTAACTTACTGATTCCTATCAATAGAAATTCTGGTTCCTAGTACTGGAAGCAACATAAGGCCAAAAGAAAAATTGGGGGTTGTAATTCAAATGCCCCTTTTAAAAAATAGGGTATGTGGTCACATTTTAAAAAATTTTACAGTTGCATCCCTGCAGTACAAACTTCGTATTGAATATGAAACCAGGCATCAGAGACGGGTCGACTACGGACACATAATTCTTCTGAGTGTCAGACATGCTATCATCTTCTTCAGCTTTTTGATGTAAGTTCTACCATGTTTTTGGTCGTGAATTTAAAAAAAAACTGAAATGGGTCAGCCCCATTGCATCAGGTTGGTCAGTTGAATTGACTACAAGCAAACAATTTTGTGGGGCCCAAGTTTCCACTTCTTCCTTTTTTGTCCATTTCAAATTTCTTACAACTTGAGTCTTGAGTAAACTGGTGAAGCTGGTGACAGTTGTAAAATAATTTGAAAACAAAACCTGAAAATATATATTTGCCCTGAGGGTAACTGTGACTCAATCTGGCTTCAGTCTCCCTTACAGAGGTGCCAACCTTTGCTCACCAAAACATACTGTTGTACTGTAAAAATCATATTTTGAAATGCAAAAAAACATGTTTTATTAAGTATTTTATGAAGTAAGCCTATCATATTTTAAGAGAAAACATTCATTTTTTCCTTACTTAAGATGAAATAAAACCCCCAGTAAATATGAGTAAAATGTACTAGTTGGCAGTTCTGCCCTTACACTAGACAGATTTTTTTTCCCCTTTGGTGAAACTAAAAGTCAGGATGGTTAGATTTCCTTTCCCAGCATCATGATATTGCCTGCAGTTTGTTTCCTTAATGACTTCCTGTAATTGTAATGGACTCTACAAACCAAACACGTATTTAAGAGTTTTGAAAAGTAAAGGGTCATTTAAAAAAAAAAACATTCAAAGCCAACTATTAGAAAGTGTAACATAGTAAACAGATCTGTAAATTCTACGAAACAAGGGGTGGAGATACAGATCATTTTACGACCACAAAACACACTAAAATTACAATTTCTTGGAAAAGGGGATCCAGAATCTAGGCTTTGGAAAGCAAAAGTGGGACAACTCTTGCTCACTGCAAGCATTGTGGATTCACATTGTGGCAATTATACCATTTCAGCACATTGTAGCTAATTGTCAAAGGAACTTACTGACACTTGTTAAAGGTAATGTATAGTTTGGTAAATGGTAAAAAATTGAACTTTCCACTATTGTGTTTTTAAGATTATATCATCTTTTAATGAAAATTACATATCCTGAAACATTTTAATTTTACTCATCACAATCCCAACTTCCTCTCCCCCATTTAACCTCCCCACTCCCCACACTTCCCAACCTTCACCTCTCCCAACCTCACCCCATCCTCACCTTCCCCTCCCAACCTCCCATTACCCCATTGTACCCACCTCATTCTTCAAACTCCTTCCCTCCCTCCTATTACATTACATTTCTGCTTTCCCCCACCCCAATTCATCCCCACCTTCCCTTCTACCAAACTCCAAACCTTCCCACTACCACGATTGCACCACCCCATTCCTCAAACTCCCCTGTCCCCTATTACACCTTCCCTCTAACCCTACCCCTAACTCCTCCCCATCCTCCCCTCTCTCCCAACTCCACCCTCCCCTCTCCCCC
>JZLH01S0338501.1:26827-41013 GCA_001188425.1 Eucidaris tribuloides
GAAATGCCCACTATAGACATACATGTACCATGCATTATTCCATGCTTAACAATGACTGTGCTTGGAGTTATTAAGTAACTAAAGTCAATTTCACTGACTTTTTTAGATGAAAACTAATCAAAAATTCAGTTCCACTGGTCATGTTTGCTTTCACAGGTTGTGTTCCATTTATAGTTTGTTCTTTGTCCAGCTTGTGAAACTTTATTGTTCTCCTGCACATCCTTCCACCTGATTTCCATTCAGGTTGATGCATTGATGTAGCACTGCAAACTTGGAATGGACTTAAAAGTACTGCTGTTACATGACAGATTGTGTATTCAAAACCAAGGAAGCGAGACAAATGAACTTGTCATAGAAGTTAGCAAATCAAATGGGCTGTATAAATCTGAACATTTGAACATCGAGTGGCACTCGATTTTGGAATAAATTTAGCAATCTGTCAGAGGGACATTTTTTAGGGGATACGCTGTATGTATAGGTTTGTGCTCTTGCCAGTAACTTGTGTCATCAACATTTATGTAATGTTTCATTGGGGGGGGGGGTGGGGTATGAGGGGGAATTTAGAAACGTGTGAAGTGGTAAAGTTGGAAGATGATATCTGAAGCTAGGAGCTATATGCGACCTGTCACCACAAATCAATCAATGATCAATAAGTCGCAATGGAAGTTTTCGTGTAAATGCAGCAAATAGTCAGGTTGGGTTGCAAAAGTTGATTCTGGGATTCTAATATTTTCTAAATGTACATACATCACTGTTTTATCTGAGGATCAGAAGTGATTCAGAAGTATGATTTTTCTTGGATTGAACTTCGACCATGTTTTTGCAGGAGCTTGAAAATTTGGCCAAATTTGATCTTCACATCGCAAGTGTAACCATAATATAACTCTGCAATATAATTGCTTGTTTTCCAACATCGTAAAGTTCCCCTGTAATAATATTGGTATCACCACAAAGCTGCCTTTATGAACTATTTATTGATGATACCAGTAAGAGCTAAAATGGATTGTCCAATCCACAATCCTCATTTTGAAATTGACTAGTTTTACCGCACTTTCTGTGGAACAGTTGCCTTCCGTTTCGAATGAATGGCCACTATCTTTGCAGCCATTTTTCTCCACTTTCCTGATAATGGCTCGCGTGATAGTCCAAACTTGTGAGCTGGGTTTTAAATGGGTTTGCTTCATCCATCCCAGACAAATTATACATCATTTGAAAGCTTAGACTCTCTACTTTAACCCTATCTTAACTGGGCTATTTCAGAACCTAGGTTACAACGAGGGGGGGGGGGGGTGTCAATTTGAGCCCCCTTCAGATCTCGGCCAGCCGATCAGCGCATTCACTGCGAAATGCATGCGCATATAGAGCCGGTGTCAAACTACATACGACGCATATGCAAAATTTAAAAAAAAAAAAAAATTCTTTCTATCTTTTAAGTAATTAATGTATGCAAATAAGTGCATAAATATAATATTTTCCCCCTATAACTCTCTACAATAGCCTAGTAGAATATTAATTTTTGGGGGAATAAAATTTTCATTTTGACAGTTTTTCACAATTATCTTCAGAGACCAAAATTGGATTATTCTTATGTATTTTATTGTTTTGTGAAATTTGTCTTATGTATCATGTTCTTTTTACCTTGTTTTCTATTGTTTTTCAATGAAATTTGTATGGGGACACCTTGTCGCAATCAATAAATAGCAATAAGAATTAATTCTATTCACCCAATAAAAGCAAAAAATAAAAAATCATACTTATATGATGTTGGCTGAAAACAACAAATTTCCATTGGTTTGTACATGAAATCACGTTTGAGCAATTCTGGAATTGACATGAATGTATAAAAAGTCGTGCAGCGTCGTAACGGTTATGTCCGATTTTAGCAGAAAAAACAGTCTCAAAAGATGTCGCCAAACTTCGAAAGTAAAAACATGAGCGACGAGGTCAAAAAATTTTGCGTGGCGGCATGGTCACAAAATTCGTCGAGTTAACATAGGGTTAAGGCAGTATGAAAAACACAATTTCCTATTTTTCCGACTTATGGTGCGTTTTGTGGTGACAGGTCACATATTTGCACCTTGTACTGATGTTGTAATCCAGAGTGTTCTTGATTTCTCAGTCCAGGAAGCAAGCAGTGTTTCTGCTGTGTACATGTTGAAGTAAATTAAGGGATATCTCTATGAACATGAGAGAGTGAGAAGTATAATACAGTATTACATCAGCAATAAAAGGAAACAAAGTTCTCTAACAATGTCATTAAAAATGTAAACACAAAATAATAAGGGAAAAATAAAGATAGTGTTGTTGAAAAAATGTGTGTACTCTTTTTGCCCAATTATTTATGACATATAGAAATTAGTTTATCTTTCAAGTAATTATTTTTTTTTGCTAATTTGTAAATTCAATTATTTTTTATTGTCCTTCAGTCTGACTTGGAAATCATTACCAAAGTCTTTGCCTTATTTTTTTTTCATTTCCATAATATAAAATTTAGAAGGCAGAGCAGCTTATTATCAAGTTACAGCAAGGATAGAGACATTTAAGATTTTGTTTTAGACTTCAAAGTACATCTCCAGCTTGATAAAACTTGTACATTATTAGCCCATTTTTATACCCCTGAGAACAAAGTTTTGGGTGGTATATGGGAATCACCCTGTCTGTCTCTCCACGTACCTTGCATGCTACAGCTGCTCCTAAATGGTGACAGGATTTTAAATTGTCTTCACACAGTTGTAGTGCTTACAAGGTCATGAAACCTTGCAATTATGTAAATATAGGGTTTAAATATTATTGAAGTGATTCACTGTGGTATCCGTGATATACTCTTCCATGATGTTATTGTGCAGCAGGAATCTCTTCTGTGTGTTCACTCATGGTTCTATTTTCTTCTTCTATCACTATAAATTCTAGGAAGCTGAACAGAGCATCATCGAGTTACAGCAGGGAAGCGGCACAAGAGACCCAACAAGAAGATCCTGGACAAACTCCGGATGGAGATGATGAAACTGTACGGCAAGACGGAGGAGTTGGTACAGGAGATGGAGATAGAGGAAAAGGAGGTTGACAAGACAGAAGAAAACCAGGAAGAGATGGAGGAAGAAGCACCAACATAGAAGGGATGATGAGAAAGATTTTTTTTTTATCTTTTTGCCACTGTAAAAAAAACCTATTTTTCATTCAACTTTGCCAGAGTTGCATCAAGGCCTAGGGTTTCCACGGTCATGGAAAAACCTGGAAAGTCATGGACAGTGTTGTATTTAAGACTACAGGTTCCAAGACCGAGGCCACCCCACAACACATCCTTTCCATAGGGTTTGTACAGGTGACTCGGACCGAGACCGGGACCGCCAAAATTTGGCCTCAAGGTCAGACTCAGATAAAACACTAGTTTGTCGCGTCAGCGCAAGAACGCCCTTAGACGCGCTTGATTAAAAAACCCGTCAGTGCAGAAAGGCCCTTATGGAACATGCGCGTCAGTGCAGAAAGGCCCTTATGGAACACGTGCGTCAGTGCAGAAAGGCCCTTACATTAACATATGCGCGTGTATACTAACGGCATTATACTGCGGTCATGCGCGTGTTCCGTTACAGCCTTTGCGCAACGGCGCGCATGTTCCATAAGGGCCCGGTAAGGGCCTTTCTGCACTGACGGGTTTTTTAATCAAGCGCGTCTAAGGGCGTTCTTGCGCTGACGCAACGAGTTGTGGAAAATTGTATTTTTCTGGAAAGTCATTGAAAAATTATTAGAAGACAAAAAATAAAACCCTCCGAAAGTCCTGGAAACTCATAGCAGATATGGGTCGTATGTGGCTATGAAAACTTTGCATGCTATTCATACGCCACCTGGATGCCACAAGCCTCACCAGAAATGGTATTTATCTGGTTGTGGAAAAGGGCTCAAATTGGTCATAGAAAAACATGGAATCTAGTTTACTAATTTCTGTGGGAGCCCTGATTTTATTCCATACTAGATTCAAATTTTGAGTGCACCTGGACTTGGAATGTGGACATGACTGCAGCAGTAATCTTTGTGTGCCAGAAGTGCTGAGTGAAGAGCCAATGACATTTCCTCGACGTATTTCATCTGTCAAGAAAGTATTATCGTGAAGTAAAGTTTTCTATGAAAACTAATTTTAAAAAATTCATGTAATAGCAAGTTCCTTATTACTAGTCACAGAGGAACCACTTTTATTTGATATTTGTGTGCCACACATTGTCTAAAATGCTTAGAGAAAGTCAATAATTCCTTTATACGATGTATTTAACTTTCAAGACAGTATTATGTGACCAGAATGTAATATTTTCCAACAAATATACCATCAAATTTCATGCAGTAGCAAACTTATTAGTATTTGTACTCACATATTTTGTTTTTTTGAAACAGCTCAAAGTTACAAATTTAATTTCCTTAGTTATATGTATCTTAATTTTATGATTTTTTAAATTGATATTTACATAATTTCCTGAAAAGAATTAGGAGATAATAGTAGGATAATTGATACTTGACACTTCCCATTTTTGTCTCTGTTTTCGATTTCATTTCCTTGTGCAATTTACATACATGTCATAACTTTAATTTGCCTGATTCAATGAAATTTGCCGTATATTACACAAAGTCTGAGGGCCCCATTTGGAAATTAATAGGTCTTAATTTATATGCATATTTGCGTATTTATGCCAAACTCATTGCCAAATTTGTAGTATATTCTAGGGCGGGGCGATGTTTTGATAATCAAAATTAGTTGATGTTGAAAAAATATCGAATATACAATAATGATCTCATGATTATTTAAAAATATCGCCAGAGACACGATATGGCCAAAATACCATCGATTATGAAAACCTAATGGGGTAAATGCATGCACTGCAGTGGTACCAAGAAATCCCCATAGCTATGAATACTCTGCACACGAGAGGTAAAAACAGGGAGGAAGGAGTAAAAGAGAGACCTCCATGCTGTTCAGCTATCAAACTTGTGGTAGTGCAAGAGCAGTAGTGCATTTAGTATTTTGTCAAATCTATCAACAAACTGGCCACGAAAAATGCCATTTATAAACAATCGGCACCACAAATCTCCAGATCTAGTTACAAGATGGTCTACAGAAAGCAACATTGTTTTGACCACGTTTTGATAACAGCCCTAATGGGCGCACCGTCAAGCCTAAAATAGATTTATCTTATTCATCACAAATCTGTTTTTCAGCTAAGGTGATATATCGTGTTATCGATGATGTTTTTTCCCACGATAATCAAATGAGGTTTAGATCAGATTTCGCCACCTCTACTGTAGTATATTCTACAGTCTTGTAATGATGGTTGAGCTGGTACTGACATAATGTAATGTAAGCATTTTCACATAAAACCCTGACTGATACAATTGTGGAATATCACCTTTTTGTAAGTGAATTTTTATCTAGTTCATTTTTGTGATATCTTTATGTATTTATGTGACAACCCTAATAAGTTTATTTTTGCACACAACTCTTTCCTAATGGTGACAAAAACCAGGATAGAAAGTTTCTGAAAGATGAATCAATTTTGTGTGAAAAAAAAAGTTACATTATATGTACTACTGATAATATATATATATATATATATATATTCTCATGTTTGGGTCATAACTCACAAGGGATGTGTTCTCAATTCCTTAGCATCATACAATGTAAATGAATACAAAAAATGTGATTAGTTTTAAAGTTATTATGTGCACACCTGTACATCGTATTCAAATTTGGTTGAAATCTGTACCCAGTTTACATTGTATTGGAACTATTCAGTCATATCTTAAATGCTTTGCCTTGTGTGTGATTTTGTTGCTTCTGATTGGACAATAATGGCTACCATTACACAGTGCAACTTTTCACAAAGCGGCTAATACCCTTTATTTTGGTCATTGTAATCAAGATGCAGCCATACATATCTATTTGCAATGTTCTATTTTGGCAAATTTGTAAAAAAAAATATATATATTTTGCATCTTTTCTCACAAATCTCAAATTTGATTATGGAAAGTCTGAGTCAAATGACAAAATGTGATTTAATGCTTCTGATTGGATGATAATGGCTACCATTGCACAGCACAACCTGTCAAAAAGGTATGACAATCAAATGCATTTAACTCTGCATTTTCCATGTTAATCAAGATGCAGCCATACATATCTATCTTCAATGTTTTTATTTTGGCAAATGTGTAATGTTCATGTCACAGCTTATATCTTACACTTTTACATTTGATGTGACAAACTGCAATGTGCCATGTAGTCGTAAATTTGTAATGTATATATCTCATCTGTTCTCACACATTTCAGATTTGATTGTGGAAACTGCTTTTCTATTATATAAGCATTAAAAACATTACAAACGATAAGTTTTAAAGTTACATCCATAAGATCTTGTTCAATTGAGGAATTATGTATTGCTTGGAGAATATAGACTGTAGGGCATTGACCAAATAATGCTCTAGAAAAAAAAATCCTTAGTCTCCAGATTGGTATTGAAAAATAACATTACAAACTGATTAAGATGAAGTTGCTGATGAGAAAACTCATTTGTTCTCCAAGTATTATTAGCGCATTATTGAGATAATCGACTACTTAATGAGGCAGGTTCCTCAGTCCCATTCGTAGAAGAAGGAATCACTGTCAATAGCAATTTCACAGACACGAACATTACTTGCGAGATCGGTCTTTACAGCTATGCTATTAATATATATGAAGGCCTGTGGCCCACATTGGAATGTATTGTTGAAGGTTTTCTTTTGAATGCATTTAACAAAAGCCATTCACACAGTTCTCCATTATTTATTTGTGCTCAAATGCTTCACCAAAATTCCCATTCAGTTTTCAAACTCTGCAGTTTCACAGAAGCATTGTGACTGCATAGGTTGTCAGGCTTTCCCAAGTTTGTGAAAGAGGATATGACAGAGTGACATTCCAGCCATGTAATTAATTTTGCACACGAAAGTCCCCGGTAGTTTGTATGCTACTAAAATGTACTTGGTCACGACATTATAAATAACCATCATAATTGAATAATTTTCTCAAAAATGTGCTCATGGTATTAGGAGAACAAACCCAATATACAGGTTTAGTAATATTTAAACAATCATCATTAGGGATTTGTAAAATACCGCTGATGGGACTACGGAAAATCATGACAAATGGCCTTGCCGTACAGTCCAGTAGGGGTACATTGCAAGAAAAACCTTGATCTATACTATTATCATAATAATTGATACACAGAATATGATTTAAATTATAACATGGGTCAAATGAAATAAATTTCAATTTGCATATCCGAGTAGGTTAGTGTACAGTTATATTTCTTTATAAACTTATCGTAATGACAGAAATATGAAATTTTCCGTGATGACCATCATATCAGCCCAATCATATGAATCAGGGTAATATTGTGATTGGTGACATGCTGAGAATAATTATTCCTGCAATTTAAGTTACTATGAAGATGCATCCGGGATGAAATGGCAATTTCTTGATACATGTATTTACATTAATTGTAATTTGACATTTGGAGAACTGCTAATGCTATTGCGTACAGTGCTTGTGGGATATATATATCGGTAAAGCCCACTTCATGAGCATGGACCCTACTAGAAATGGACTGTCAACAGAGCACATTTCTTTGATCATATCACGACTGTTGCTTTGTCATTATATACATTTTAAACATAATGACGAGGTGTCTTTCAAAGAGATTGATACTTGGTTACATAATGTTGCTATGCACCAGACAAAGGGAAAATTTTGCAAATGTGTTTCACGTCGGGCTGATACGTATTCACATATTTCCCCTGTGGTCCACAAGCCACAAATAGAGACAAGCGAAACAGAAACTGCCAAATTTTGTATGACAACTTATCTTGAAATACTGTTGTGGACACTAGTGCACATACTTGAGATACAGTGATGGTGATAGGAAAACATTTAATGAACAGGTCCTATATAAAAATTATGATGCCAGAACGTGCAGAAACTGCGAAAAATTAGATCACTTCTTATACGGTGCACATGATATGTTAGTCTTTTTCTTCTAAAATTTATATTAGATTGATATGAAAATAACGCTAACTGTTCCCTGAAACTTGTGTGATAACTGCATATCAATTTCATATCTTTTATCTTTTTCTGAGAATGAAATTTGACTTTTATATTTTTTTTAAAGTCTTCAACTTAAACTTGCGGCGGTCGTCATTCGATCAAAGAAGGAAATATGCACAGAATGTCATTGATGCATCAAGGAAATATAAAGGTGCATTAATTCATTAAAGGTAAATGACATGATTGGGGGTAGTCCTCAACTTCGGATGAAACTACTCTAGAATCAAGTAAACTATGCAAGGATTCTCCTGTGAAAATCTTGGAGTCAAGTGTTGACTCATTCTAAAACAACTAATGTCAATATCCCTTGTGGCAGGCAAACCTGCTGTGTGGTTCTCTATGGGGCCTATTTTTATCGTGCCCCGATAGAATTAGTGTTCATGCTTGATTCTCCTTAAGTAAACAAATTAGAGACAACTCCTTTTAGCTGGTATATCCACTCCAGCTGGTGTATAGTTGACATGTATTTCAACTCATTTGGTTCTTGAGGCATTTTCAAGTGTTCCCAATCATGTCACTAACCTTTAATCAGGGATACATGTCCATCTGTAGTAGGGTCCATGTTATGAGTAATGTTAGTATCATTATCATCGTTTTTTCTCATTAGCATTTTGACTACTAATAAGGAACTAAGATCAGACCAGTGTAATTTTCTCAGAATATTATTCCTAACATTGTTATCATTGAAATTGTCTTTGATCAACAGAAGCATAGTAGTGAGCTTTTGTTTTAACAACGCACGGACTCACGAACGGTAATCCGATACCAAGATCGATCTGAGCATGCGCCACCCCCCCCCCCTCCCCGCATCGCACTGTCCACGTTAAAATCTGGAACGGGTTTTCGCGAATTTTTCGTTCCCGACGAATTGAGGACAGCAGCCAATCAGCGCCCATACAGATGATGTCAGTGAAAATCGCAACACGTGTGAAGGCTGATGACGTCATGCACCGCGACTCGTTCTCCGTTTTGCATTTCCGAAACTGCCTGTGGAAGGACCACACATGAACGACTAGCTTGATCGCTCACTTGTCCTCGTTTTCGTACGTGATGGTAAAACGAAAGCTCACTATTGTTGCATAAGCAACATCAAAATCGGCAATCTATCATAATTCTATATCAGAAGTATTTAATAATTTTTACCACCAATATTATCCTTTTCTATGTCTGTGATAGTATTTGTAATGAGATGAAAAAGAGGAATATCATCAGCAGCATATATCATCACCATAGTCATCATTGTCATTACCACCACCATCATCATCATCATCATCATTATTATCATCACTTCACTATATTTACCATTATTCATCTTCACCACCACCACCACCACCATCATTACTTTCATCTCGTGTTGGAAACATTGACTACATCCTGCTCATGTCATTTCCACAGCCATTTTCAGTGCAGTCATCCAAATGGGTTGTGTGTGATAGGTGCATCCACTCTGCCTATTTGCAAGAGGATAAAGGCGCTATATAACACTGTGGAAGTCCCGTTTAAACAAATGTTGAACATTGCTATCTGACATATCTGACAGGGTTTGAATGGACAAATAAACACCCTAGAACACAAAAGTTTGGACAGTTATGCTGTCACTAGTACAATATGTGCAGATACAAATTGGCACATTAATTATTCTCAGCCGAGAGAAAATTCTGCAACACAGCAGTCTATGGGGGGAAAATGGAATGGTCTCTCAATGATTTTCACTTTTTAAAAGCACTTAAAGTGATAGGCTAACATTGTGGAGCTTCAATGTAAAAAAATTGTCAAACTTTGATATCTGAGCTACATACCGTAATAGTGTTTGAATGGACAAATAAACACCCTAGAATACAAAAGTTTGGAAATTTATGCTGCCACTGACAAGATATGAATGAATAAACAATTAATACTCGGGGCGAGTAGAAAATAGCGTAGATCTACACACAGTAAGTCTATGGAGGAAAGGGGCAGGCGAATCCGATCAACTTACGACTTTCACATTTTTAAAGCACTAAGTAATCATTTTGAAATAAAATTTTTTCAGGGCGTCATTTTTAGACCTTATCAAAGACAATGGTAGCATGGGGAATCGTGTAGCTTAGATTTTTTTAACTGTGGTAAATGTTAGCCAATGGCTTTAATGATCGTTTTAAACTGCAATTTTTCAGGGCTTCATTTTTTAGACCATATCAGAGACACTGATAGCATGGGGAATCATGTAGCTCAGATTTTTTAGACTGGAAACATTGTTATACCATGCCTTTAATCATTAAGCAAGTTCACTTCATGTTAGGTCAGGACCAATATTTTGATATGGTTGTGTCCGATGTTTGTGCATCAAATTGGCAGGGGTTATATTTCTGAACACCCAAGTCCATTTATATAGGAATTTATGATTGTCATTGCATATATCTAATGACGATTTGTTTGTTATCTCCAAATGTAGCACAACTCAAATGAAAACCTGTATTGACAATCTAGAGGTATAAATATGGGAAAATCTAATTTGAGATCTTTGTAATTTGCTATAATAATAAAAAAAAATTGAGGCAAAAAAGTTCAGAAAAGACTCTAATTAAAAAAAAAATGTAAATATACTATGCATACATTGTAAATTTACAGGGTCCTTTCCACGTCCCCAAACACAGACATACAACTTCCTTGATATCTGAACAGATTTTATGAGAGTAAATTCCACATTCGGTGAGTGAATGATCCATTCTGTGTAAACATGTATGGAATATAATGAGTTTTAATGATTGTTCCACAGGAGAAAAAATGTTTATTTGTCTGTCAAGTGTCAATTACTTCTTTGACTTCTGAATATCCCAGATTACAGAACCACTTTGTATCTGCTAATTAACTTTACAATAGATCATCGAGTTTAGACCATAATTTTATTTTAATTCATCATTTGATTTGACTCCAACACTGTTACAAATGCATTAGTAAGCTTTATGAGTTGAAATTTAGATTTGATAAGTGTAAATACTGGTGTATTTTTGAAGTCCAAGACTGGTATTCGGCAACCAACCAGTGTAAATCATACCTTGATGAAATAAACAAAAAAAAAAGGTTGCCTTGAGTGAGTTCAAACTATGCTGTCTTCAGACTTGAAAAGTTCTTACAGAATATGTGCTTGAAAACTGCTCGTTTTTACAATACACTGTATGTATTTGATGTATATTTATGAAATAAGTTCAAGCAAAACATCATACGCAGAGATATCAATTAAAAGACTTAATGAAGTCGGTTCTTTATGCAATTTATATTTGTATTGTCGACTAATTCCTGTGTGTTGAATTCTTACATTAAAGTGTGCTTGATTGTGAAAATATTCCATCCATATCATACCTGCCATTTATTTGCTCATCAACATATTTTGTTCGTGGTTCATCTCACCCTGTGACAATTTATTATGCAGGTTTACAAGAACATAGCAAAATTTACATTTTTCTGCAATTCGAGGATGGTTTAATATGCAAGGAATATACTGAAAACCTACATATCATTTTTGTTATACACGTATGCTTACCAAAGATGGACTTAGAATAAGCCATTCACATTTCATTCTTAAAATTTAGTAATTTACACAACTTGTTTTTTTTTTATGTGGTTCAAAACTTTGCAATTGATGTTCAGTGAATTCATTCTTGAAAATTATGTACTTGGTTAACATTTCTGAGAGAGTAATCCTGGCGTCAAAACATAATTTCATGAGATTTTCAATAAATGGGCGATTTCGTACCACAAGTTTAATTTTTTTTTTTTAGTCTCCTGACTATACTTTACACAAATTAAGTTACATATGGTACTCCATGAAGGTAAACATGGTAAAATACTGAAATTATTCTAGTATATCAACACTTAAGAATATAAAAAAAATCAAAAAGTGGTTAGATGGGATGACATTTCCTTTTTGATTGAAACATAGAAACAAAATATATGTCGTGTCGTAAAGATATGTTCCGTACGGCATGCAACTATTTTCCTTTCGTTTCATTCAAGACACAATGGTCACAGTTTGAAACATCCGAGCTGTATAATTCCCCATGCTATAAGTGTCTCTGAGGTCTTAAATTGAAGCCATGAAAAAAACTTGTACAGCCTGTACTTCAAAACAATCATTTAGTGCTTTAAAATAGTGAAATCTATAGGTTCTCAGTTTTGTCATGTCCATATCCCCATACTGTTGTATTACAATGAAGGGTACACGTGTGATGTTTATTCATACAATCCCTGCCAATGGCAGTACAGTATAACTTTCCATTTTTTCTTTTTATTTATCCATTCACGAACTCTTTTGACATGTTTTAATTGAAGTCCCACAATGTTGAATAGTATCTATAAGAAACAAGTTATTCAACATGACGAGTGATCTCTTGGTCATCTCTTGGTCTCTTTTAATACTATGACATGGTGAGATAACTCTTGATTTTTTTTATCATTTGTTTGAAAATCAAAAAGGAAAACGTGAAATTGTCCGAAATTTCTGCTACGGAATTGCTCTAATTTTTGTTTATTTTTGTAATGATTGCATAGTTCATAAATACATACATTTGCATACATAGTTACAAAATACATACATACACGCATACGTACATACGTACATATATACATACACATACACACATACAAACATACATTATTTCTTGGCACGGTAGAAAAATCCAATTTGACGACATGACGTGTGTATGTGTGGTGTGTGTTTGTGTGTGTGTGTGTGTGTGTGTGTGTGTGTGTGTGTGTGTGTGTGTGTGTGTGTGTGTGTGTGTGTGTGTGTGTGTGTGTGTGTGTGTGTGGTGTGTGTGTGTGTGTGTGTGTGTGTGTGTGTGTGTGTGTGTGTGTGTGTGTGTGTGTGTGTGTGTGTGTGTGTGTGTGTGTGTGTGTGTGTGTGTGTGTGTGTGTGTGTGTGTGTGTGTGTGTGTGTGTATGTGTGTGTGTGTGTGTGTGTGTGTATGTATGTGTATAACAGTTACTTTTCGTAATCAGAAGCATAGGTTTTTTTGGGGGGTCTATTGTACAGATCAAATAATCCTTTGAAAATAATTTAAATTAGCTAAAACAAAAACATCATCATATCTGATATTAATTGCAGTTAATAAATTGCACATATCACATACTAAATTCCACACGTATATATTAAGTAAACATATTACATTAATTATATCAGTAGTTCTATAGTTCAGGTTTTATTTCTTAATCAAATATAAAACACAAAGGTTCACAAATAGTATGTACAATGCATAAAAATTATACAGTTTGAATATCAACAATTATTGAAAAAGAAATAGGAGACACAAGAAAGTTTGAAAAACTTGATTTGCTAGGTCCCCAATACTTAAAAATCAATTAGTGAATACATAATTTATAATTTGTGACCAGTCACCACGACAACCTGATAAAGTCGCAAACCTTTTAAAACATAAAAAAAATAGAAGGATACATTTGATGACAAAAATATGAATATAATATATTATGCACTTTCCTTAAATTTGGGGTGTGCGACTTTACTAGGGATTCGCGGCGGCGGATCATATTTTAGAGCTACAAACGTTGTAACAATTGGCATGATTAAGGCAACATTTACACACACAACACACACCACACATTACACTCACAAAGCAAAATACATTAATTGGCGAGTAATATACAATTACATCACGTATATAATATTTGGAATATGTACAGTATAAAGATTATGAATATACTGTATAAGATTAAAAGGAATATGAATTACAACGACACACAATTTGTTAATGCTAAAATGCTGAGTTGTTGATGTGTTTTAGGGGTTTGGAGTTTCTTCTATTATGGACAACGTTCCTGAAGTTGATTAATTCTGTGACGTGATTCTGCCTATCTACTGGATCAGGTCCTTCATTATAGATGTACAGGTTGTCTTTGAGTCAAATCTGGATCCGAAGTGGTTCCTTTCAGAAAAGAAAAAAGAAAAACGTAATGTTATTCAACTAACAAAGAATTCATTACAATTAAAAATATAGTTCCGTTGTAGCAAAATGGTAATGTTTGTTTCTCTGCAAAGTGGCATGATTTTTGTAGGTCCTTTTAATTCTTCCCC
>JZLH01S0338532.1:12733-22956 GCA_001188425.1 Eucidaris tribuloides
GTGAAAGTTGTCCACGGAACCTTAATCATTGTTCCTCTACTAATAGTGGCAGTGGCCCGTCATGAGACAAAATATTGGGGAAGAGGGGCTCATTTCTTTTAGCGAGGGAGTAGCGACCGCAGCTGGGGGAGGTGTGGAGGGCGGTTTTCCTTCCTCCCACGGTACGGAGATTTTTATTTCGACTAATTCTAACCTTGATGACAATGTACGTACTGCCAATACGCGGTGTCACGAATCGCACCGTACTGGAAAAGGATTATTTTTTTCATGAACTTGGAAAGAATAATTAATGAAAATATCGCACCCCAAAATAAGTCTTCGCCATGTCAAAATACATGCCAGCCGTATATTAGGGCAATACTTCTTACTTATTAATATAGAAATATGAAGCGAGGATACTCCATGACGTAGAAAGTAACGAAGAAAAGAAACGAACGACCATGGCGAGGCGATGTGATTGCAGGTGGATACCAGGGTTCACTCCCACGGTAAGGAGGACTTTTTGCATATTGATAGTTGGGCAACTGCTGTAATTAGAACACAATTGCTGGGCCTTATCAGCGCGGTCTCTCGAGCGGAAATTTTTAAGGGGCTACTGGGGCTTGACGGAACACATGCAGCGGAACGAAGGACGAGCGGGGAGGTGTGGAGGGGCAATACACCCCTCGGGGAGCCGAGGTGGATACATTTTGAAATAACGCATGAGAAAGACGTGATTCTAGCATAGGTAATATTCATATTTTGAAAGGTAAGAGAAAAAGATGTAACAGGAAGTAGACCTGATGTGAAAACCTGTAATTAGGGTAAGTCATACTTGCGAGGAGGAGCGAAGCGGAACGAGCGGGGGGGAAGTGTGGGGACTTTTAGGAAAACGCATAGAAAAGAACGGGTTTCTAGGCGATGGGCAATAACCATTTCATGGTATATTTTCACTCTACAATTAATCAATACATTGGCATGAAATTAGAAATAAGCCATGGTAAAAATTTGGGAGGAGGGCTGCAGCCCCCAGGCACCCCCACACCGCTAGTACGCAGTGGAGTAGTGGATGTAAAGCGCTACCTCCGCAAGCAATTTTTGTAATTTAAATGTAATGATTTAATAGATCTTTGTATAAAAATCGCCATTTTTTGTTTTTTTTTAGAGAGTATTTCTCTATATAAACGGTGAAATCTCATAAATATCAGCTCAATTCATTACCCCTCGATGACAATGACTTTACTACTCCGAATATTTTTGAAATAGGAAAAAAGTGCTGAACTGAACGTGGCATCTCTGCACGATAAATAATGTGAGTCTAACCCTGATATTCACGTAGCAGCAATAAACCTATTGCTGCTACTATGAGTAAAAAAAAAGTAGGTTTTCAATAAATTTAATAAAAAATAAACAAAACAAGTTTTAATTGACATACAAAGGACTTATGATCTAAAATGGTGATATATAGCCAATTTCTAATTCCATGGCCTCTACTTTTTCTTCTTTTCTTCTTCTTGTCATTTTATTGGGCTTTTTTTGGGGGGGGGCAGCGATGGGCGGGTGGGGGGTGCCACAGTTGCCCCATGTAATCACGCCACTCGATAGCATAGCGTCAGAATTTGAAAAAGAATGATACGGCCCTACATTAGAAGGTGGGTGTGGAGGTAGGGGAGATGTCCCTCCCTGGCTACGAAAATCTTGCATTTTACACTCTCCCCATAGGTATACATTATTTCGCCCCTATATAGACGAAATCCGGAGAGAATGTTCACCGCATGAGGGCAGCAAGGCTAAGTCGCCATTACTGCCATGGCCCCTGAAACTGAGCCACACCGCAGGTCCATGGGCGTAAATCCCGTCGAGAAGGGGGGGGGGGGGGGTGATCGATGAAATTCAAAATTTTGCGGACACCCTAAAATCAGGGCCTACTCTTGAAAGGGGGACACCTCCACAACCGAAGGGCAAAAATACCACTAAATTACCTTAAAAATTGGCATATAGCTTTTTACTGTGATTTACATTTTAGACCTTACAACATATGGTGTTTCTCAATTCTTTTGCTGTATATAAAAACAGTAAAATACACTATAGCATTAATTTGTTTTAGTTTGGTTGTCATGACCGCACATGTACGAGGCGAGCGAGAGTTTCTCTGAAATGGTCTCCGATTCAGGACTTGAATAAAAGACCTTCAAACATAAACGAGCAAGCGTAAGCGAGCGAGCCTAGAAATAATTAAAGAAAGTTACTTTAAACTACATCGTTCGGGCACAAATTTAAGAGGAAAAGGGGTATTTTAAGAACCAAGTATCACTTAATAAAAGGCGCGGGTAGCGGCGGTAAATATAGAACAAGGTGCCTCTAAACTGTGAACAAGGACATTGTCACGGAGGGCTTTATCAGAGTTAAAAAATTGACAATTGCTTTATACTGAAAAGAAAACGATTGGGCTCTGCGTGAAAATATCAGAGTTTGTTTTTCATTTTGTTGATAACCAAGTATGTTTCATTAGGCCTGCATTTTGCTTGTTAGCCTGTGCACTAAATAGGGATATGGCTATAAGCCCCACTAGGACAGATAGAACACGTTAATAATGACCATGAATGAGAGATATTAAGCCGGAAACGATCGGGATATTTCAGAAAACTAATTATTAGCAAATTTAAAAATACAAATGTCGAGTTAATAATTGAATAAACGACAAAAATACTTATTGAAAGTGGGGGTATTATTTATACAGATCATCCGTTAGTTGATGAACATGAATGAGGGATATTAAACCGGAGAGACATCGCGGATATTCAGAGATAAATATATTAGGCATTTAACAAGAAAGTATTTAAATGTTATAATAATTGAATAAATGCAAAAATACTTATTAAAAGTGGGGGTATATTTGTACGATCATCCCTCTTTCGCGAAAAGTGGTGGATTAGGCCTATATCCCCCACCTCTCCGTCTTCCAATTTACGACGTGTTTTTATTTCAGCCATTCAGATTGCTAGTCTCTGTTCTGCCATTATAATACTACACTCTGAAACCAATGTTTTGAACAAAGTATAATTAAAATCGGCAGGCACTACACATTTTCAAAATTGAGGTTGATTATAACTGTACTATGCATGCAGTGGAGACGTACCTTTAAACAATGCCATCAGGAGTTTTCCGGCGCGAAATGTTAAAATTATGAGGGAAAGTGCAAGAGAGGGACGAAGCCACGAGCCAGGAGCTATTGAGTTTTTTTGTTAGAATTAAAATTGGACGATCTTAAAGATGATAGGCTAACATGTGAGCTTCAGATTAAAAAAAATTCAAAACTTCGATATACTGACTATATGGTGAGTGTTCAAATGGACAAATCGTCGTGCAATTACGTACGGAATCTTCCAAATTTCCGGTTCTGATGATTTTTCGATTTTGAGGTTTTGGCATATTTTTGATGTCTATCGCCAACTCTATCACATATCTGACTTTAAGTCTTCAAAATTGGCGATAACATTGATTTTCAGAAATTGACATTTGAAAATAGAGACAAATGTGGTATTACGAAGCGGCGAACATTTTCATTCGCCACTTCGTAATATCCTACCGGCTCTTCCATACTGCATTGAGAAGGCGGAGAAGCGGCGAACGCAGCGCGCGGTTGTGGATGCGAGGAATTGCGCAAACAAGCTTGCCACTCGTAGAGGGAAAGGGGATCCCTAGCGGTAGGGGATTTTGGACTGTGGCGTAGGGGTAAGGGGATACCTTAACGGGGACAATGAGCCTTCCGTACGGGAAACCGTAGGGGGATTTTGATGATTTGTAGGGGATGTAGGGGGTTGTTGACATTTTCAGAACATATTCCCGTAATTTTTCCAAGGAAATCCGACTATATTCGCTCATTTTGTCCATCTCCGCCGAAGAAATTGTGGTCAATATTTTGCATTTCTAAGGTTATTTTTCAGGGAAAAACATACCTTCTTAGGGAAAAAGTCGATTTTGTAGGAGAAAACATAGGTTCGTATGGGAAAATATGGTTAATTAGGCGTAGGAGAAAAGTGGTGTCCGTAGGGGAAAATACGCATGCGGCGTAGGGGGAAATCAAAATTTTGAGTGGCAGCCCTGTTGCGCAATGTCAGTGCAGCAGACGACACGATCGATCACCGTCACTGCCCGAGTCACAATGGCCACTAAATCTTGCTGATATCTGCGTTCAAATTAAACCAGGTAAGAAATCACATTATTTCCCTCATTAACTTTTTGCTGTGCTGAAATAATTCTCCAATTCAGGTGAGTATAATGTGTACCAGTGCGTGTATTGTAACCTGTCTGCAACTAAAAATTGAACCGAGAAATCATCAGTCCCACACACGCAAAAAATTGTATTGTCTCCACACTCGCACTGTTTACGTTACTGAAATGAAACTAAAGACTGGGAGTGGGACTGAGGTTGAAGTTATTTTTATAATTATTACTCAACTTATCGCCATGGCTAAAGGTATGGCACAATCTTTGCACAATACTGAGTTCATGGGGTGCCATTATTTTCATCATTACAAAGTAAGAAAAGGCCAGTCCAGGGTCCCCGGGCTGGGGCAGGAGAGAGAAACTCAGAAAGTGAGTAAGTCTTGTTAAAACCGGTACGTTAAACTTTAAGTTTAGTTAGTATTAGTAACAGTTCAGTCTACACACTGAATCCATACAAGTCAGAAGTTCAAGGCCGGGCCTACTTGGCAG
Organism: Eucidaris tribuloides; assembly: GCA_001188425.1. Taxonomy (NCBI): domain Eukaryota; kingdom Metazoa; phylum Echinodermata; class Echinoidea; order Cidaroida; family Cidaridae; genus Eucidaris; species Eucidaris tribuloides. Next base: position 17,432 of record JZLH01S0338532.1, read on the forward strand.
CAATAATTTGCCTAATAGATCTACTACATCTCTACTGAATTGATTTTTAATAGATCTATAGATCTAGATCGATATCTAACTGATTATATTTCATTGAGTTGGCCCAACCCCCAAGACAAGTCTAGCATTGTGGTTGCAAGCTCTCTTATACATCTAACGTTAGATCTAGATCTAATGTACGGATCTTTTATTTTAGTCGTGTAAGTATTAAATTCATTCTAAACTAAGTTTGACCTCGAGCAGCAAATTAAGTCTATATTGTGGTGCGCTGAAACTTCAAGGGCCTGATCTGAAGTTTTCCAAATTTGGACTGTGTGGACTGCGGAAAAACAATTTCTTTTGCATCATTAAAAAAATGCAACATATCTTCAACTCACTGACACATACAATTATTACTCTTCTTTGTGTTAGCTTAAGCCTCAAGTTAAGCTTCTGCCTCCCATACATCACAGCCCACTGATTATAGAATTTGTGTAACCTTTAATTTAAGGCCTCCATTTTTCCGCGATACAGAAAACGGAGAAAAATCACGGAAATGGCAAGTGTAACGCAAATGCTGAAGCAATAACCTTAAAATTGTTAGTGAATTACAAAGTAAAGAAATATTAAAATGTCTGAAGTATTTCTTCAACTAAATAATACCATTACCGAGCATAAGAGTAACTTAAATGACCCTAGCAAAACCCCTCTCTAGGCTTCTCTGTCGGCCATCTTTGTCACTACCATGACTACGGCAGTTCCATTTCACTGATTCTGTGTTGTAGTCATGCAAGTATTGGATAATAATGGTGTTTATATACATGATTTTGAGTAACGCGGAAAATTGAAAATTTGAAAAATGGAATTTTGATTTTGTAAACGGAAAAATGGAGGCCTTACTTTAATTGATAAACTATATTGTTTACAATGATGTAAAATTTAATAAGTAAGAGAATAACATTGCTTGCCTATGTGACATTTTTTTCAAACAATGTGATTATTAATTTCCAAATGATCCTTCTTTATGTACAGTAAATATGAACAAAGAGAATCCAAAAGATGTGCTCGTCAAGTGGCAACGGACTCGGGAGGTAAATAGGGTCTGCAGGACCGAGCTGTATTACCGGATGCAAGTCCTTAAGCTTGGCTCAACTGTCTACATGCGAGGCAAGGCAGGATGGTGGAAAGGAGAGGTGATAGACCTGCTTGAAGATGAAGATGAAGATGAAGATGAAGATGATTTACCCCTTTCATCCTTGGGTTAGTAATCATTAACAGATCTTTAGTAAAAAAAAAAAAAAACCACTTCATGTAATTTGATTTGAAGCTTGAATGAAGGACTCCGTATCATTAAATCCATCAAAATATCTAAGTATTAACTGACGTCTTTGAAAATAAGCATAATGACTTTTTTGTCAAAATAATAAAAGTGAAATGTATGAAACACAGGGCTAACATTTTCCTGTACAAAATGGTCCTTTAGCTATCTCATAAGATAAGAAGATGATAATTTATCAATCAACATTTCTCATATCACTCACCTACAGTAACCAACAGCAAAGAACCAACTTTTCCAGACCAAGATGTACTGAAGGTCAATGAACAAGTGCAAAATACAGTTGCAGGAATTTATCATATTGAGTTTAGTTCAGACTTTGGGAGGGGAATTAAAAAATGAGATCCCTTGAGAGTCTGTCTGATGGAGACTTGTGAACTTGAATGACAACTTCTGGGCCCCATTCCATAAAACTTAGTCACTCTGATTTCTGTTTTGACTAACACTGAAACTATACCTCACAGCCTATCAGCATCACACATTCTACAATTTCTTCCTTAGTTAACACTGAAATCAGTGTTTCAATGGTCCATTGCCAATCTCATGGGATGAGAAGATGAAATAGAGAATTTATCAATCAACATGTTTTTATCACCGACAGCAACCAACAGCAAAGAACCAACTACATGTATGGACCAAGATGTACTGGTAGTCTCTGAAGATGTCCAAAATATAGTAGCAGGTAATTATTATATTTAGTTTGGTTCAGACTTCATTCAGTCTATATAACTTTAATGCAATGGGGCTATGGAGTTTTGAGTGCCCTCATTTCTCAAGTGGTAGGTAGGAATGTACCTTACATGAACCAGGTGAAAAAAGCAAGGGAATATTGTCTTCGATTTATCAATGAACATATTGCATTTTACATGTTCTACAATACAGCCTTAAGGCTACTTGTAAAATACTGAATGGAAAAAATGAACAAAAAGACTGTTGTTTTGAATGCACAGATATTAATACATATTGCACATGATATTTCTAATCTTTTGTTCAGGACTTCGTCATAAATTCTTCATCTGTTATAACGGAATAATTTCATGTGCTATTTGTTCATGTTACTTTTCTTCTTTATTGATCTTATGTTCTGTTGAAATAATTAAAGTGAAATGCATAAATTCCCCTAAACAAAATAGTTCATTGCGAATTTCATGAGATGAGAAGATGAAATAGAGAATTTATCAATCAACATTTTTTTATCACCTACAGCAACCAACAGCAAAGAACCAACTACATGTATGGACCAAGATGTACTGGGGGTCACTGAAGATGTCCAAAATACAGTAGCAGGTAATAACTATATTAACTTTCGTTCAGACTTTAGGAGGGAAAGAAAAAAATTAGAAATTGTCCTTGAGAGTCTGTCTGATGGAGACTTGTAAACTTGAATGGCAACTTCTGGGCCCCATTCCATAAAACTTAGTCACTCTGCATCAATTGCAGCCAATCAGCATCAGAGATTTCACTGAGTAGGCCCAACCGTCCAAGAATGATACTGTTGGAGTTGCAAGCTCTTTTACACATCTAATTAACGGATGTTTTATTTATAGTCATGTAAATATTAAATTCATTCTAAACTAAGTTTGACCTTGAGCAGCAAATTAAGTGCAGATTGTGGTGCCCTGAAACTTCAAGGGCCTAATCTGAACTTTCTCAAATTCGGACTGTGTGGAAAGACAATTCTTTTGCATCATTAAAAAAAAGGCAACATATCTTTAACTCACTGACACATATAATTATTACTCTTCCTTGTGTTAGCATAAAGGTAAATGATGTGATTGGTGTTAGTCATCAACTTAGGGTGAAATTACTCTAGAATTAACTGTGCAAGGATACCACTGTGTTAATTTGATAGTCAAAAGTTGACTTGTTCTTAAAATGAATTCCATCTTTATACCTTGTGACAGACAAATCTGTTGTGTAGGGTCCTATGGGAGGTATTTTTATCGGGGCATGGGAGAAACTATGTTCACGCTTCATTCAGCATAAGTAAACAATTCCAAGATAAATCCTTCCAGCCAGGCTATACAATCCAGCTAGTGTATACCTTAATATATCTTTCAACTAATTTGATTCAAGAGGCATTTTTTTTTGTTTCTCCCAATCATGTCACTGCCCTTAAAGTCTCAAGATAAACTTCCACCTCGACTCCCGTACATCACAGCCCACTGATTATAGAAATTGTGTAACGTATCATTAATAAATTATATTATTAATTTAGAGTGATGTAAAATTTAATAAGCAAGAGAGTAACAGTGTTTGCCTATGTGACATTTTTTTCAAACAATATGATTATTAATTCCCAAATGATTCTTCTTTATGTACAGTAAATATGAACAAAGAGAATCCAAAAGATGTGCTCGTCAAGTGGCAGCGGACTCGGGAGGTAAATAGGGTCTGCAGGACCGAGCTGTATTACCGGATGCAAGTCCTAAAGCTTGGTTCAACTGTCTACATGCGAGGCAAGGCAGGATGGTGGAAGGGAGAGGTGATAGACCTGCTTGAAGATGAAGATGAAGATGAAGATGATTTACCCCTTTCATCCTTGGGTTAGTAATCATTAACATCTTTAAAGTAAAAAAAAAAAAACCACTTCATATAATTTGATTTGAAGCTTGAATGAAAGACTCTGTAGCAATACATTCATCAAGGACTAATTGACATCTTTGAAAATAAGCATAATGACTTTTTTGTCAAAATAATAAAAGTGAAATGTATGAAACAAAAGGCTAGCATTTTCCTGTACAAAATAGTCCTTTAGCTATCTCATGAGATATGAAGATGATAATTTATCAATCAACATTTCTCATATCACTCACCTACAGCAACCAACAGCAAAGAACCAACTTTTCCAGACCAAGATGTACTGAAGGTCAATGAACAAGTGCAAAATACAGTTGCAGGAATTTATCATATTGAGTTTAGTTCAGACTTTGGGAGGGGAATTAAAAAATGAGATCCCTTGAGAGTCTGTCTGATGGAGACTTGTGAACTTAAATGACAACTTCTGGGCCCCATTCCATAAAACTTAGTCACTCTGATTTCTGTTTTGACTAACACTGAAACTATACCTCACAGCCTATCAGCATCACACATTCTACAATTTCTTCCTTAGTTAACACTGAAATCAGTGTTTCAATGGTTCATTGCCAATCTCATGGGATGAGAAGATGAAATAGAGAATTTATCAATCAACATGTTTTTATCGCCGACAGCAACCAACAGACAAAGAACCAACTACATGTATGGACCAAGTACAGGTGGTCACTGAAGATCGACCCAAAATACAGTAGCAGGTAATTATTATAATTAGTTTGGTTCAGACTTCATTCAGTCAATATAACTTTAATGCAATGGGGCTATGGAGTTTCGAGTGCCCTCATTTCTCAAGTGGTAGGTATTAATGTACCTTACATGAACCAGGTGAAAAAAGCAAGGGAACATTATCTTTGTTCTAACAATATATGATATTGCATTTTACATGTTCTACAATACAGCTTAAGGCTACTTGTAAAATGCCGAATGAAAAAAAAATAAGCAAAAATGGTTTTTGTTTTTTATGCACTGATGTTAATACATACTGCACATGATATTGCTAATCTTTTGTTCAGGAATTTGTCATAAATTCTTCATCTGTTATAGCAGAATAATTTCATGTGCTATTTGTTCATGTTACATTTCTTCTTCATTGATCTTAATGTATTTTTAGAATACAGTGAAATGCATAAATTCCACAGTACAAATAGTCCATTGCCAATCTCATAGGATGAGAAGATTAAATAGAGAATTTATCAATTAACATGTTTTTATCACCTACAGCAACCAACAGCAAAGAACCAACTACACATATGGACCAAGATGTACTGGTAGTCTCTGAAGATGCCCAAAATACAGTAGCAGGTAATTATTATATTTAGTTTGGGTCAGACTTCATTCAATCTATATAACTGTAATGCAATGGGGCTATGGAGTTTTGAGTGCCCTCATTTCTCAAGTGGTAGGTAGGAATGTACCTTACATGAACCAGATGAAAAAAAGCAAGGGACATTATTTTGTTCTAACAATATATTAGGTACAAGTCATATTGCATTTTACATGTTCTACTATACAGCTTAAGGGTACTTGTAAAATACTGAGTGGAAAAAAAAATGAACAAAAAGACGGTTGGTTTGTATGCACTGATATTAATACATACTGCACATGATATTTCTAA
>JZLH01S0338621.1:11580-25285 GCA_001188425.1 Eucidaris tribuloides
GGATGTGATCTAGTTGCACATCAACCTGGATCCTCTTTCATCACTAGAGAACATCAGGCCCAAATTTTAAAAAGATGTAAACTCTAAACCAAGGCCAGTAGTGTCCTTGCTTAAATGTTTGAAGGCAAATGATGTATCAGCTCCTATTATTGGTGATCCACCTTATGATGGATCACTTCGTAATTTCTTCAGAATCCTTTTAAGTCTCCTGTCTTTGTAATCTGCAATGGGATAAAATTGTTGTCAAAGTTTATACAATTTTGTAGTGTATCTTTAAAACCAATTTTGAGGCTAAAGATAGTATGTGAAATTGTTATTGACATACCTTAAAATTGTTAAATATCAACAAATGGTGCATATCACATACACTGTATCTAGCACAAACATACCCTGGCACGAATGGACACATTTGCCTTTGGTCTATATCTTGTCAACTTCTTGACTAAATGCCTTCAAATCTGGTGTGTGCACTAACTGGGATGACTAGCTCATGATATGACAGAGTCTCTTTATCAAGCCATTTTAGGTATAAGTAGATAGAATCCATGTTGCAAATTTAAAAGGCAATTTGAACCTGAGGATGACAATCATAGATAATTGTTATTCTCTTGCCAATTTTTAATCTTAAAGGATGTAGTTTAATTCAAGTCTAGGTATTTTAATCATTGGTACTGGATTTACATACAAGTACATATATGTCTTGTATGTTTCTGTGTATCTGTGTTTCTGTATTTGTGTGTCTGTCTGTACATGTGTAATGAATAAGTTTTGTCTAATCTACAAATGCTTATCTGCTGAATTGTAGCTGACAGATAGAAGGCTTAGGCACGTTTAGAGAGTAAGATAAACCCCATGTCCATCAGTACCCCAGTATTACCTTACCCAGACATCCTACTCTGCCAAGGTGAGACAAACGGTTACGGAGTTTATAGCCTCCGCGCTGACATCTAAAGGAAATTGCGCATCAGTACGCTCTGCCGCGGCTCCGCTCCGACATCCGTTTATTACCCAAATCGGTGAGAGTGCGGTCGTCGTTGTCCTCGTGTAGATTCCGTCCGCTTGTTTGATGGAGTTATGACTCTAGATTTGTTTCGTGCTGTACGAAATGAGCTGGTGCATTGACTTTGTTGATGATGGATTTTACAAGTATTGAAGAGGTGGGCATTGGGGAAGGTAGTTCTTATTGTGTACTTTCTGAAAAGTTTGTCCATGCAGACACATTTGACAGCTTTGAGACAAAACAACTGAGGGCTTTAATTTTGCCCAGTGTATTCATGAAAGGTTTCAAAGTTAGTGTGTTACTTGTTAGGTGTATGTGAGTACACTTGCTTGTTTTTGCTTGAATTAAAGTGCTTTCACTATTTTAATCAGTGCGATAGAATACCATTTAAGACATAAGTGTTTCTTCAGAATTTATGCAAAAATACAAGAACATAATGCACCACATTACATCATTTCAATCACACAAAAGTTACCTGAAATGGGAAGAAAATAATCTATCAAAATAACTTTTAAAAACTCATCCAACAACCTCATAAAGTTTTGTCATAATGTGATCGTGAATGCATGTAAGCACATAACAAGGTAATGGGATGGTTGACCACCCACTGGCCGTGAAAACACCCACCTTATCACGAACTTCATAATCTCGTTCCGCGTCTATCCCTTTTCGGTGATGACGTGATTCAGATTAAGTTTTGTAGTCCGCTCTCCTGTCGGCCAAGTGGATGACGATTGAGAGACCTATCACAAGTGTCATCAGTCGTTAACGTCAGACGTGATACCGCGGAGGTCGCAAAAAGACGCTCCACTGACACGAAGGCTCGGATCCTCCCTCTCGCTAATTAAAACTCTACGACTTTGGTTTTGTAACGTGTACCGCAAAGGGCAAAACCAATTTAAAAGATCATTTGCCATTGGAAATTGAACTTCCTTTGCATCCCGTGCTTTAATTACAGATCCGTAATTTATATCTGATTGTGGGTTATCTAGAATTCAGGCTTCATATGTGTACATATGCGAGTAGTTTCAGTTCTGAACTTCTGACCAGGTGTGTGCACAAATAACATTTCCTTTCCATCCTTTCAGTAACATACATAACCTTGATTATGATGGTATTCTGATTCAAATGCCCCAAATGCCAAGGTATCTGGATTTGCTCCGATGAAAGGGATTTCCTATTTTAGATAAAAAAAAAAAAGAATTGTTCTGTGCATTCTTCATCTCTTTGTGTCCTTCGTTTTGCTGAGAGATATCAGTTTGAAATATTGCTAAGCTTTGATCCCAAAACAAGAGAGCAAAAAGGAATGAGGGAGATAAAATGCACACTTTTATGAGGCGAATGTTTTACAAATAAACTTAAATCCTATGTCACAAAGAATGCAAGTTCATCTTGAATTGTTAGTGCAGGTGTCGCTCTTAACTTTTTTTTAACTAGCCAGACAGACTAGTTAGCTTAAATTTTGGGTAGTCCGCCAGAATTCTGACTAACCCACTCCCCAAAACTAAATATTTTTCAAAATGTTTCATTAGACACTAAAGTGATATCTTGGCTAGCCATGCGGACTAGCTACTTTAGATTTTGACTACTGGTAGTCCGCCATGATTTTTGCTAGCCATTGGCTAATAGGCTACTGTTAACCGTGAACACTGAAGTGTGACTTAGAAGTTATGGTAAACCATCTTTCAGAATAAATCAGAAATTTTTAGATTTTTATCTAATCTGAAACCCACCACATATAATGATGTTACAAATAATGTGTTATTATTGCTTTTCACATTACTGTACATGTTATTCTTTAATCAATTTCATGCCAGCTGAAACAGTGTGTTCTACACTTTGTTGTGCCACAAATACCATAATTCTAAGTCTCCCTTGAAATTTAAAGGCAGGGGATCTCTTTTGCATGCCTAAAAATTAACATTGTGTAAATACAATAGCATTTAGAAGAAAATGCCATTGGGGAACCTTTAGCAAAATATAGGAGCTAGAAACTCAGTTTTAGTGGGACCGTTAGACTCAAATCTACCATAGAAAGTACACTAAACGGCTGTTGTTTTTCTTTTGTATCTTTCAAAATCTAGGCAATCACTGACCCCCAGATTTCAGAGACATGCCCTTCATCAATAGCCTAAGGGCATGGTTTATCTTTTCCTGGTCTGCGGGGATGTTTGCAAATGAGATCCACTGCCTTTAAGATCTGTATGATCATACACAAAAAAGTCATATTTTTATTGTTTTTCAATTATATTTGTCATTCTTTACACAAATTCAGGCCAAGTGAAATCATGTTTTCTGCACTTTTACAATGCCACAAATGGCTTACCTTAATTTTTGTGTGAATCACCCCACTGGAGAACTTTGAAAAACCAAGTCCTATCTCTCATGGTTCTTCAGGACAATGTCCACAAATGGCTTACCATAATTTTAATTCTCACTCAAGATTAAAGATCAATTTAAATTCTTTGTGAATCACTATCTAGGTGAACTTTGAAAACTCAATTCCTACCCCTCACGAGGCTCATGTGGTTCTACAGGACATTGTCCACAAATGGCTTACCAAAATTTTATGTCTCTCTTATAATTTAAGATCAACTTAGATTCTTGGTCAATTACTCTCTCGGTGAACTTTGAAAAACCAAGACGTCCTATCGCTGGCATAGTTCTACAGGACAATGTCCACATAATCCTCCAGATTGTCCGATATCCCTTTTCGCGTAGCTTACCAGGATTAAAGTACGCCTCGTTACTGCCGGCTTGCCGCTGATATTCCGACAACGTTCTTCTGGTGGCTGGTTAATGCCAAATTAGTGAGTCAGTCGGCTTTTAAATCTCTCGCTGAATGATCGGGCCTACTTTGGAAGTTTGTTGAAGAGCCGGTGAAAATTTATGTTGTCTCCGCAAGCCATCCTGCATTTTCAGATCAAAATTTTGGAGAGATGAAACGGCAAAGCAAAAAAACAAAAACAAAAAAGACACAAAATAAAAACCCAGAACAATAAAATAACATTTTATACCCTTTATTACTTTTAGTATTTCAAAGAGTGAATCCATCAAAGTTACTGGTTTAAGAAATGTATAGATTGTACAGTATTTCCATGGTAACAGCAAGCCATGTTTAATATACTGGTGTCATTAATTTGAATACCATATGTGAACTTGTAGTAGTATGTTTAGGGTGGAATAAAAATTCCATTGTGTATTTCTTAGGGTCAGGGCCTCCCTCATCCCAGACAAGAAAGAGAAAAAGAATATTTACGTACAGAAGACAGTGATAATTTCTCATCATCTATGCTCTGCCAGACTGACAGACTCAGAACTCAATTTGCATCATTCTTGGAATTGAACAATAGAAATAGAATTTCCTCATAAAATAAATCCTACAGAGGGGATGAAAAAATAAATTCATCTCAAACTAGACTTCTGGGTCGAATCAAGAATATGAAACACCTTTGTGATAAGGAGCTCCATCTAATTCAGGCAAATATTCATGAGCATCCTTCTGTGCCTTTGCATCTATCACGAAGCTGCTTGACTTGATTTATGATGTCAAGTGCCCTCCTCATCAGGTAATTGTTGCAAAGCCCAGCCAGGGTAGTCTGGCTTCCAGACCCTTTAGAATAGCCCGTCTTATATTGATAAGGAAAAGAGTATCATCAGGGGGATGGGACTATCCTCAGTCAACTGCTTTGACTCACACTAGTTTCCAGTCACATGGTGCAGGTGCTGTGCTCCCGCACTGCTACTTGGAGGGAGAAAAAGTTGCAGGGTCTGGGACCAAGACTAAACCAGGGTGGCTGTCTCATACTCATCCTCCTGTATCATTAGTCCAAGAGATAGCCAGAATTTATTTGACAAAAATGACCAGGTGTCTTGTTATGATATTTGGGTAGAACATCCCTTGACACATTTGAAAAGTGATTTCTTGAGTGTCGGGAGTGGTGGAACGTGACGTCAGAGGTCAATGACCTCTATTTTGACCCCAAATTCCTATGTGTCCGGTTTTCTGCATATATTTCCTGAACAGATATTTGCATTTTTACGTCAGTGGTGTCAAATGAAAGATATTAAAAATATCTATTCAACGATACCAATTGTGATGAGATTTGATAATGTTAAAGTTCTCATTTTGGGCTAAAAACTCAAAATTTTCACATTTTTTCGGATTTTTGTACAAATTGACCTGAAATGAAACTAATAATTTAATAAAACGGTTTTGGTTTTTAATGCGGTTTACACCTCAAAAACTGTCCCATAATATATACTAAAAGTTGACCAAAAAGTATGTCAGCAGGTCAAGCCGTAACTGCGCAAGGTCACTGAAAGTTCAATGACCTCTAAATTCACATAATTTCCCCTTATATTGGTTTTCCTATAATAAATCTTAAACGGATGCATTGTTTTTCACATAATGGACTTCAAATGAAAGATATTACTATTATCTTCCCAATGATATCCATTGTGAGCAAATTTGACAAATTTAAAGCCCTCATTTTGGGCCAAAACTCCCAAATTTTCATATTTTTACAGATTTTAGTACAAATTGACTTGAAATTCAAGTTAACACTTTGGTTTTTGCAAACGATTCACACCTCAAGACCTTTCTCACAATATATACTATAAGATCACCCCAAAAAAGTATGTCAGCAGGTCAAGGCGTCCTGCACAAGGTCAATGAACTTTCAATGACCCCTAAAATCACATAATTTCACCTTATATTGGTTTTCCTAGGATAAATCTTCAACGGATAAGTGGTTTTTCACATAATGGGTGTCAAATGAAAGATATCGGTCATATCTGTCCGATGATATCCATTGCGAGGACATTTAATAAATACAAAGCTCACATTTTGGGCCAAAAATATTAAATTTTCAGATTTTTTCGGATCTTGGTACAAATTGGCCTGAAATTAAAGTTAAAATTTGCTGAAACGCTTTTAGTTTTGCGTAAGATTCACATCTGGAAAAAAAACTTTCTCATAATGTATACTGAAAGATGACCAAAAATATGTAAGCAGGTCAAGCTGTTCTTGCACAACGTCACTAAAAGGTCAATGATGCCTAAATTTACATATTTTTCCTTATATTGGTTTTCCTGTTATTAATCTTAAACGGATAAGTGGTTTTCCAAATAATGGGTGTCAAATGAAAGATATCACCAATATTTGTCCTATGATACCCATTGTAAGAAAATGTGAAAATTTTAAAACTCTTATTTTGGGCCAAAACTCTCAAATTTTCACATTTTTTCGGATATCGGTATAAACTGGCCCGTTTATTGTAATTTTCGTTAAAAATGATATACTTGGATCTTAAAGAGTGAGAAAGATTTTTTTTTAACGCTATCAAAATATTTCCACCACGCATCGCACGCGTTGCCAGAGGTTTATTTTTTTTTCAAAATGTCTCAGCCATCTCTGCGGTATGTGCCTATCTGAGTATATACTGGTTATGAATGACTTTTTGCAGACGTGTGTGCATCAGTGATTAGCAGAGAGAGGCAAAGAAGCAGTTATTGACCCTCCCCCATTATGACATTTATGAAGTTTTGTCATTACAAGTGGAAATCCAAACTTGAAATGGATGACCAGACAAAATATCATACGCCTTTAGATTGTACCAAATTAGGTCAAATAAATTAATGAACCAGCAACTCCGTTTTGTGGTGTGATGTGTACTGTACATAACATGATTTAAGAGCTAAGATTTATTTTTCCCTTTACTGTGGGCCACACCCACCCTACCCCTTCCTGCATGGTAAGCGCTCGTTTTCTGCGCTTGCCCGTGGGATTATAGCCTTATAAATATATTTAATATTCATGTAAAATGACTGCATGCTGCGTGCATAAAGTGTTTGTTGTTGTTTGTTGAGTGTGTGTGCCCGCGCAAGCATGTAAATTTATCGTGTACGTTGTGATACGCCACCGTGCGTATTGCGCGCGCGCATGTGTGTGTATGTATATGTATATGTGTGTGCATGTGTATGTGCAGGTGTGCATTTGTATGCGTGAGTATGTATTTGTGTATGTGTGTGTTTGTGCATTTGTGCATGTGTGTTTGTGTGTATGTGTTTGTGTGTGTGTGTGTGTTTGTGCATCTGTGCATGTGTGTTTGTGTGTATGTGTTTGTGTGTGTGTGTGTGTGTGTGTGTGTGTGTGTGTGTGTGTGTGTGTGTGTGTGTGTGCTCCTTCTGTCTGTCTGTCTGTCTGTCTGTCTGTCTGTCTGTGCTTGTTGGAACATACATATTGATCAACCCATCTAGACAGATGATCATCCCCTCTAGGTGTGAGGTCCTGTCTGTGGCACTGGTCAAGTAAAAGATATTAATCTAAATAATAGCCATCGTGGACTTTCGTGGTTGAATTTAACAATCTTAAATCCCTCATTTCAGCCCCCCCCCCCCCCAGTTTAACATTTTATTAGGATTTTGTGCAAACTGAACTTAAGTAAATCATCCAGGTTACTAAAATGGTTCTGATTTGATTTTTTTATGAATAATAATAAATTACGTTTACTCTCAGAAACGGTATATGCACTAATACATGAATTAGAAAAAGTGTCCCACAAATATATTATCCCATGCATGACTATAGTTATGTCATTTCACTTTTTAAAAGCTTTTTCAAATATTTTCGCATGACATGAAATAGTTAAAACTGTAACAAGTTTTTAACTTTCTGGCAAACGAAATATTGTATTTACTGATGGTGGATCAATATGACTTTATGTTTTATTAACAAAATTAACAAAAACATATTGAACATTTTCCTGGTTATTCCAGTACATTTTATTCAAGTTTGTTGTTAATATATAAATGCCAAAAGGACAATGGAGCACGTTGGTGAGGTGATTTGGCAACTGCATGATTTTCTGGTTTGTTTTGGTGCATTTGATTTCCGATTTAGCAAAGATTGCGGTGAGAGCAGTTGATGTGATGAAGAAATAATTATGGAAGTCTGTGCATGCACGAAGTCCAGTATTATGTCCTTGAGACAGGGGGGCAATTCCAGCGTTACGGACATTACATTTCAGAGAATTTTTGCAACTTCAAAAGGTCATTAAGATAACACAACCTTTTTATTATGAACTCATAAAATGGAATCACACACATATGACCCTAAATTGTAAACAGTGCAAGTTTCAATCACTTTCATTGCTTCGTGTGGAAGTTACTGCACATAATGTTAGCCGTTACGGACATTACATTTTTTGGACATGACTTTTTGCATGCCTTTGCATTTATTGAAAAGTCTGTGAGTTTAAGCACACAGTTAAACCAATTTACCCATAAATTGAACAGTAAGGAAGTGTTAAATAGGGATAAAGTTAAATTTAGTTGAAACAGATGAATCATAGTACCCTCTACAGCCATAATTATGGCGTTACGGACATTACATTTTAAGCGTTAACGGACATTACAGATTTGTCCACTTTCTTTAAGTGGTAAGGGTCACATGCTTGTATCAATATTTTTTGGTTCTTTTCACCTTGGATAGTACATCATAGACATTTCAAAATGTTGCCATAGCACTTTTTGAGATCTTTTTTTCAAAGTTGCCAATTTGAGGACTATTTGGGGTATAGACCATTCTTTATTAGTTTGTTGACCTTTTTTTTTAATGTAAGAATCTAAAGACTTATTTTATGTCTGCAAATGGAATGGGATGACTATAAATGACATGTAAACAGTCTTTTGATTTTTTATAATGAAGTTTGAATGCGTAATAATTAAAAAAGTGAGATTAAAGAAGCGTTACGGAACATTCATAACTATTCATTCACAATCAGCTGGACTTCTATACCCATGGCTGAACATAACTCTTTACTAAATAACAGCTTTATTCTAATCAAAACAACTGCATAATAGTTCAATAAAGCTCAGTATGTCATTTTGCATAAGAAAGGATCTGCTTTAATTATTTTTCAGTTGTATTAACGCATTCCTATCAAGTATCAGAAATGTCTGTTTGGAGAATATTCTACTTCCATATCAGCTTGGAAACAGGAGTGGTCCTGATGCCCACTGTGGGAGAGGGTAGCAAATAACTCTTCTTCTTCTTTGTGTACAGTGTACACAAAGAAATTCATGGATCCTGGTCTTTTCAGAAATTTCATACTGTTTCCATCAGTATGGATCCTTCCTTGATCAAGAAAGTGCTTGGCAGATCTTTGTGTCTTAATTTCCACACAGAGAAAGGACCCAAATGGAAGCTATTTGTATAGCACGAAGTTGGTTGTTCCCTCTTCCTGATCCTCCTGTAATTCTCCAGCATCAATGGAAAAAGAGTACATTTGCTGAGCTTGATTTGGTTGCTTGTGTTTGCAGCCATGCAAACGATCAGAGAGTGAATGGCATGGGACTAGTACAATTGTACACAACAAGGCTGTAGATAGGATTAATCAAAACCAAAGTGAAATAGTGCATTATTGCTGAAAATGCCCCAAATTAATAGTTAAAATAAGTGCCAGGGCATCCATTTATGACAGATATCAACACTGCAGTGTTGATGCCAAGGTATTTGAACTGTAAATATATGCAGCTATACTTGTCCTACAAATTGTAATGTCCGTAACGCGTTGGTCATGTAATGTCCGTAACGACTTTTTTCGGGGGTGAACGATGCAAATTCTCGAAAAAAATTTCTGGATATGTTGTGTGATATCACATTTTAGCTTTGCATTTGAATTTAGAACAAAATTGAATCAAAACATAGTGTACTGCAAAAACTTTTACACCTAAAACGTTACGGACATTACACTTCCAGCGAGAGGGAAATCAGAAAAACTGCAATGGCCATTTTTCAGAAAAGATATATTTTCTTTCGGTATCCAGCAGGATGATGTTAAAATGAGTCCTCAGCTTTATTCTAGCATGAAAATAATTACCTAAAAGTCATCTTATAGCACAATTTTTGACAACAGAAGCAATACATGCAAAACATACTGAATTTTACTGCACTGCCTTTGAAAAAACACTATATTTCAATAGCTCAAAAAATTATCTTTCCGACTTGGGCCACAATTTTTTTCATCATGTCATGTTCTTATGACCCTTCCTGAATATATTCCAGGGTGAAACAACGTTGTTCCTTGATTTTCAATTTTCCACTCTTGGGTAACATTTTACGTGGAATTGCCCAGGGGCGGATCCGAGATTTTTTTAAATAGGGGGACACAGAAACTTTGTATGCGTAGCGCATAATGAGCGCGAAGCGCGAAGTCCCTTGCAGGCGGGTTCCAGGGCCCTGGAAGCTTTACGATTTTAAACATTCTCTTTGGCTCTATGTATAGCGATTGAAAGCAAAATTCACTAGTTTTAGTATTTTATTATATTGTTACATATCATGATTGACCAGACTGTCTCTGAATCCCATTGGTCACATTTTTTTCGTGTTTACTGTTAAAGACAAAGATAAACTAACATTGTCGAGCTTCAGTTAAAAAAAAATGTCAGTTACATAGTACTAGTGCTTAAATGGATTGCTTCCACTGACAAAATATGCATGAATATACACCAGCCTTGACATTTCCACTGCAATGGAGTATGAAATAGCCTAAATCTACACACAGTAGCAAATAGGAGGAAATAGGCAAGGCGAATCCACTCAAATTACATGTAATAACTTATAGACTTTCACTTGTTTAAAGCACTAAATAATCATTTTGAAATACAATTTTTCAGGACTTCATTTAAACCTTATCAAAGATATTTAGAGCGTGGGGGACTATGTGGATTGTAGTTTACATTTGTGGAAACTGTGGTCATTATAAATTCGTGTCTTTAACTAAATGTTTCACAAACACTTGCTGGCATAAATGTATTTTGTGTTTAGTTTCATGCAGATTTTCCTTTAGCAGAGTCATCATCACCATCCCCACATGATCGTCATCATAATCATCTTTATCATTAGTTACCATCATTATAATTATCGTCATCGCTTTCATCATTATAGTCAACAATCATTGATCTATATCTCCACACCCTCGCCTCTTTCACGCAAGATTTTATGTAAGTCTAATAAAATCATTTTCTCAAAGGTACTTGATATTTATATGTACATGTACTTTAACTCTATGGGCTGTTGTTTCCCTATAAATATCGGCACTCCACTTTTAATATCACAGGCCGTCACTTTTCGGAATTGTAAAAAGAAATCTTTATGCAGAAAATATTACTTTACAACATTTGAATTTTTTAAACTGAAGTATTCCCTTTCATTTGTTCATGTTGTGTTATCTGTAGTAAAAAGCTTTTCATTACATGTATTAACCTGATATACTATGTTCTGATTATGCAGAAATAAATTAATCCCCAGAAATTAAATCCAAGATTAAAATTCACATTTTCCTTTAAAATTGTCTTTTATGGTATAACTCCAAAGACAACAGGTTAGATTACACGTTGCGCTTCAAGAAAAATGTCGAAAAAATATGTCTAATTACTGACGTTTGAACTTTTCTAACAAACTTTTCACAAATCGGTAATACAGACAAATATTTGTTTTGATATATTGAATTACACCTTCAAATACACATATAAAAAAGTTTCATTCTGTCATAATACGATTTTTTTTATTTAACTCATCTATGTTTTATGTAGTGTTATTCAGTTCCATGTCCTTGCATTCATTTCATAGTCATTATAAGACAGTTTCAGCCAATTGGTCATAAACTAGTTCGTTGAATCAAAGGGGAAGCTAACGAAGATGGAGATTTCACAGATTCGAAGTCATGATTTATACATGTAGATGAACCAATCAGGAAAGGAACTGAATTAAAATGATGCAGTGTCAATACTTATAATACTTTATAATACTTATAAGGAAGCTACAGGCCGTAATCTACATATATTTTACTTTTTTTAAGTAGACTCTAACTTTTGTACTTCAAAAGTTTGTTCTGTCACTGAATCCCACCGAATTTGTATATGAACTGAATTAGGCATAATGTCAAAAAATCTACAAGAATGAGAAAATTCAGCACACAGACCTATTAACGGGCTAGTTAGGACAATTATTTTTGGTATTTATCCCTTTAAACAACTGAGTTGAAAGGAAAACCTCAGTGAAATTATATATTAAGCTACATGTAGGACCACAATTACAAAGGAAAGTTTTTCAGATTTCATAATTGTTCAAGAAGGCATGATCAAATCATTTCACATTTCCCTCATTTGGCAGGGATATCCTCCCCAAAGGAAGGAGGTATTTACATGTAGTCACTGTACGTGTATATCATCACATCACAGGATTTATTTCATAAGTAACATTACATGCAAGTGCATATCTTGCTTTTGAATTTTTTGATTAGCTTAAATAGTTAATGCAATGTGAAAAATTATTCACACCTTGTGTAAATTATGAATAAAAATGGGCCCATAATCTAGGTTCAGGTGATTTTGTGGCAACCTGCTTGTCAAACGATAAGATTTATTCAAGATATATGATCAGCATTCTGTATTTCACAAATAAGAATCTTTTGGACTTTATATTACAGTGTACATTAATAAGTATAGTAGGCTCATACATCAAAATTATTTCTATTACACTTGCATTTAAATGTTAGGCTCAAGTAACATTTGTTCACAGGCATATTCATTTAAGAAGATTTATGCCTAGAAAGCCTGGATTTAAAATTGGGGGGGTGGTTAAAACATATTACCATTTTTTTTTTCATCCTTTTCAAGGATGGTAAAATGTAACAACCAGTGGAAAAATTGCCTTGAAAAAAAAATGTCAACTTGTGATCGAAAAGATTGTGGATTTTAAATAACATGTGTAACAATGTGTATACGTCCGAAAACAGATATAGGTGACATGTTTTTCCATCTCCTTCTGTATATGTTTCCATTGGTACTAGAACTTTACAATAGTAATAAAGCTGACTAATATTTACCGAGGGGTTCTCATAACATGCTAAACACTTTTACTGAGCTAACAGGAATTTATTTAATTTTGTTAGCATTTATCACATTATATAGTATGTTTACATGTTTTTCAATCATTTACCATTAATTTGCGAACCAATATAAGTAAAGGTTTGATCAGTTCAGTACACTCTGTGACTTAAATTATCGTAGAACTATAAGATGTGAAGATCTGAAGCTGAAAGTACCGTTTCTGCCCTCTAAATCTAGTATGTAACATATCGTAACGTCCGAAACAAACTGGTAGCTCAAAAAGTGAAGTCATCAACATGCTGGAATTTTCTCTATCTTTTTTTGCGTCCAAACATTGACCAGTATAAGCCAGTTTACAAACATTGGGTAAAGTTTTCATACACTGCCTATTATATTTTTTAGCAGGAAACTCTAAAATGCGTTTCTCCATATTTTCACATTTTTTGTTGCAAAAGCCATTACAGTACCTTGCTCAGGGGCAAAAAAGCGAATTTGGTATCAGTAGTTCTTGATCGTTGCTCTTTGATTTGGAGTATTGAACTTGGGTGACAAGGATAAACATGAGTTGCTAGAACCTTTGGAATACACTTCTTTTATTGTAAATTTCAAATGGCAAATGTTTCTGCCACTGTAACATGAAATGTACGGTAAGATTAAGCTCAGTTCTTGATTATTTTCAATAAATTTAAGGTTGTGATGTCAAATCTTAAAATTCTCAAAAGTTCTGATTAGTTTCATTTTTCACTTCCTTGCGTTGACACTTCTTGAACCTCTTGAAAAACCAGAGCTATATACATTATTTTACTT
>JZLH01S0338649.1:4597-16782 GCA_001188425.1 Eucidaris tribuloides
TGCCACTAAATTTGATTACCATAATGCATCCAGTCTCTATATCTAGTGCAATCCAATCAATGTTTCACATTCGATCTAATCTTCACCCATTTCAATGTATCAAAAAATAAAAGATGAAATAAATTGGATTCATTACACCAGACTGTCAATCACACGTTGTACATTTTGTATAAAAGCTCATAAACAGGAATATGGACACCACATACAGACATAATACACAAATGGCGTTTGAAATGTAATGCTGCAAAATCTCCATAACAAGCTTTTGAGTTTACGAGAATTATAGGTTCACCCATTGAAATCCGTTCATTTTTTCAAATTAATTAAATTCAACGTGTGTTTAAAAACGTACAATACCATATAAACAATTGGGAACATAACATCAAAAAGCAGGCTTGTGAAACACGTGCATCCTGTAACATTTAATGAATTAATATAATGACAATATCTAAACTCTATAACAGACATAGTTCAATAAAACATAACACAAAAAACATATAATGAAAGTGACAGATTGTAAATCAGACGTAATATTGGTTTTAAACTGATTTTCGAATCAATTTCTAATAGCCTACATTTCATTTTTTATGGAAAAACAAATACAGAACTCACATATGATGTTTTTGTTTCCATCTGATATGAAAATTACAGTGAAAGAAAAGTGCTCACACAATGTATGTCGTTCTCACAGAAAAAATCAACATAGATGGATGAATAGATGGATGGATAGATAGATAGATAGATATATCGATAAATAGAAAGATAGATAGATAGATAGATAGATAGATAGATAGATAGATAGATAATAATAGATAGATAGACAGGTAGATAGATAGATAGATAGATAGATAGATAGATAGATAGATAGATAGATAGATAGATAGATAGGTAGATAGATAGATGGATAGATAGATAAACGACATAAAGGATAATCTGGAAACGTTAGGAAACAACAGGCACAACGTTGTAAATCTGTCATGTTATTAGGAACAGGAAACTTTTTTTTAGTTAACGAAGAGCAGATTAATCGCGACAGTTGATTAAATTACATTTACAGTATAGATAGGATATCTATTACACAATTCTAATTATGGACCTAATTATAATCACTGCGTGTGACGACGTTGCACTTTTAAAACTGTAGAGCTTCTGATGCTCTTTAAACACAAAATAGTAAACCAGTTTACCATTGGAGTGAAATCAGATTTAAACTGATTTTACAGTGAATTTACACTTGAATTCATTCTTACAGTAATAAAGTGAGTCTTACAATTTCGTGAGTAATTGCACGGCTTCAGCCCAAATGGCTCCTGAAATTGAAACAAAAGTCTATAAACTGTACCGGACTTAGTGTATTTTCTACGTAAAGAAGAATTGGAAATATACCGGCAGATCTTTGCTATATTAAACGCAAATCAAATCAGTCCTAGTAAAGACGACATTTTGAATTCAAATTACTACTATATGCTTACTATCATTCATTTTGATTTCAGCGATTGACTATGGTATGAACTTTTCGAACTTTACGTCGACTGCGTGGACTGCGACGTAAAGACGCCATGATTAAAATCATATCCCACAGCCTTACACAGTGCCGAGTAGTCCTCCTCGACCACTGCCATCGATATTCTTGATGATATAGGCCTACTCAAAACGACTTTATTATAGTCGATATATACAATTTTAATTAAAAAATGAATGAAATGGCCTGCGACCACCTTAATCCTCGGGCCCGTTGCATGAATTTTAACCAGATAATTTTTCTGGTTAAATATGAAAACTCTGATTAGCGTGATTTTACCATCCATTTATCAATAACTTGAGGTTTTTATCGGGCCCCTGGAATATATTTAATGACACATTCTAGCAGCCTATAGATTGAAGCTGGTGCAGCATTTTCAAGGAACAATTTGATTGAGGAGTGTGAGGTCACAGCTAATCATCATCAAAAGGTGTAAAAAGTCCAGTAGTCTCATTTACAGCCCTTCATTTCTTCCGACCTAAACGAGTAATGATTTTCGTGTCAATACGGGAAATGTCTTGGATTTTTTTGTTTCATGAATATATTCATTCCTAAAAAAAAAATATATATATATATATTAATCGACTATAAGTATTAACAATGCGAAAACTTAATTTTTGTAGGCCTATTGTTTGACTACATGAATTGCAAAGCGACAAGTTAGAATATTGCTGTATTGTTATCACGCATCCATAACAACCTCCTTGGCAGAATTACCATTGTAACGTTGTCAAGAACCGGTGCAGTGCCAATGACATGTTTACACGCAAATTAGCATATACAGTCTGTGAATAGACTAATATGGGGGGAGGGGTAGGGGGCTAGCTCACTGGGGTCTCTAGATGGTGGCACATTAAGGGTTAAAATGACGTTTGAGAAATGTAACCACGATGGAGAAGACGAAACGTAAGGGATAACTTTGATCGTGATTGAATATCTCATGAAGCACATAGACGACTTGACAATGTGGACGTCTTTACAAACAGGTACCTTAAAGCCACAGGCTAACAATGACCACAATTTAAAAAAAAATATGAGCTTTGTAATCCTCCATGCTCTAAGTGTCTTTGATAAGGTCTAAAAATGAGGCCCTGAAATAATTGTATTTCAAAATGATTATTTAGTTTTTATAAAAGTGAAATCTATGAGTACTCATGTTGGCCGGATTCACCGTGCCCATTTAGTCCCATAGACTTACTGTGTGTAGAGCTAGACTATTTCATACTCCACCGCGGTGGAAATGCATGGGTGTTGTTCATTCATGCATATCTTCGCTGTGGCAGCATAACTTTCCAAACTTTTGTTTTCTAGAGTGTATATTTGCCTATGTACGTATTACTAAGTTTAATGAAGCTGCACAATGTTAGCCTGTGTGTTTAACTAATCCCCCTACCCCACCCCTAAAACGAATTGAAAAAAAAAGGAATAAAAAAAGATAAACGAACTTACCTTCACTAAACGAATCGTCCTGGAGATTACACGGTTGTAGCTGTAAGTCTCGCATTTCCAGCATTACTTTGGCTGTATTATTGCTATTCCTACCTAGTAATTTGATAGCCTCTTCTTCCTCACATATTCGTGAATTCTCTACAGGCGTCTTAAATAATTCGGCGTCATCATCACTGCGTACTGTCCTGGGACCGGCTGATAGGATAAAAATAATAACACATCAAAATAATAATCGTAAGCAAAACAATAAAATCGTTGTTCGATACATATTGATTGAGATCGGAAAATTGTAACAGGGAGAGAGGAGTAGTTCTTCCTTTTACTAATAGGGACAACACGGAACTCTTAATACTATGAGCTACATTATCCTCCATGTTACTAAGTGTCTCTGATAAGATCTGAAAATGGAGAATGAAAAAAACTGCAGTTCCAACGATAATTATGTGCTTTTAAACTGTGAAAATCAATTCCATACCTTCTATAGCATCGGAGAAGTACTGATCGTCACTTGTGTCGTAGGTGAACTGAAGTCTTTTAGCTTGCCAGTAATCCTTACCGTCATCCGATAACTGACAAAAAGCAAAGAAATAAAAACAAATTATGATTGTCTATAATTGTTGACCATAAAATAGTGATGATGGCGATGATAGTGATGATGATATTGACCATGATAATGTGGATGACAATGATGGGGTCGGGGAGAGAAGAATCAGGAGGAGGATATTGTTCTTGTTATTGGTGATGATGATGATAATCATAATGACGATGATGTGATAATGGTGATGATGATGATGATGATGATGATGATGATGATGATGATGATGATGATGATGATGATGATGATGATGATGTGTTTTTGATGATGATGAAGCGATGATGACGATGATGATGTAATGATGATGTGATGATGATAATGATGATGATGATTATGATGATGATGTGTTTTTGATGATAATGATGCGATGATGACGATGATGATGTAATGATGATGATGATGCTGTGATAACAATGATGATGATTATGATGATGATGATGATGATGATGACAATGATGGCGATGATGATAATGATGACGACGACCATGACGATGATGATGACAATGATGGCGATGATGATAATGATGACGACGACCATGACGATGATGATGACAATGATGTGATGATGATGATGGTTATGATGATGATTACGATGATGATGATGATGATGATGATGATGATGATGATGATGATGATGATGATGATGATGATGGCGATGATGATAATGATGGTGATGATGACGATTACGATGAGGAGGAGGAGGAGGGAAGAGGAGGAGGAAGAGGAGGAGGATGACGATGATGATGACGATGTTGATGATGGTTCTGATGATAGTGATAATGATAATGATAACTGTAATAACACAAGTATCGTTCATTACACATGGTGACAGGAAAACAGAGCACATTTACGAGAACTACTGTTTATAGGTACAAAAGGATTTTGATGGTTAATGTATCTCAATAACTGCGTTCGTATTGTGCGATTGATTGTAACCTTTAAGTCACATAAGTTATATGACATAACAAATGACTTTTTTTCCCATTACGAAAACCTACTTTTCGCATTATCAACAATACAAAAAAATGATCTTGCGTTAGGACACTTTAAACCCAACCTCATGAATTTATTGTTTTCAGTAGTGTGCACATTAGTAAAATGGTTCGTTTTCAAACCTTTAAACGTTGTTATCATTTATTGGAATGGCGGAACATTTTGTGTGCAAATTTGAACCTTTTTCGTGGGATACCATACATCTTCAAATGAGCTTCATAACTAAGCAACCCTTGTTGGCTACCAGCTCAACATGAAATTCCATGTGTGTGCATGGCACATCATGTAATTAAATCCGAATGTCAAAAGGCGTCGTTATTGTGAAATTAAATGATTACACCAGAAGATGGCGCCATTTACGTTGTCAAAAAGAGTCGCAAACTGAAAGGTAGTGAATCTCATTTGCAGACATCAAGGAAAATTCAAAAGCATCCCTCATGCCTTTGTGCTATTCATGAAGGACATGTATGAGATATCTGCAGATCATCAATTACTTACTCTCTTTAAAAACGAGTGAAATTGGTCACACTTTAAGGAATGTATGTCAAACAAGTGTGAATTTCGAGTAACTATGTGTGTGTGTGTTTCACTCATTTTGGAATGACCTCGAGGATCACTCGGGATCCCCGAGTAATCCCTGAGGTCACTCCAGAATGAGTAAAAATCACTCGAGTTCACTCGAAATTCACTCGAAAATCACTCGAAATTCAATCTTTCTTGACATTCACGACTTAAAGAGTGAACAATTTCACTCTTTTTAAAAGAGAGTAGAATTTGAAAAATGCAGCTGAAAGTACTGTCACATGGTATGATGGTGTCTCTTCTACTTATGCTGTAGTTGACCTGGTGATAATGTCTGCATGAGATTTCGTGAATTTTGTCATATTCACCGATTATATGATACACTGTGTGAACTGCTAATTTTCACATATCATAATATTAAAACTGCAGTTGTTAGATTTAAAAGAAGATAGTAGACCAGTTGGATTTTTTACTAACAACTCAAATCCAGCCACGCGTCCTATGTTTCACTAAAACTGAGTTAGTTTTGAGCATTTATACTCGGGAACAGTTTCATATGGTATTTTTTCTATTGTATCAGTGTTCTTACGTTGTGGATTTAGGCATGGCAAAAGAGAACCTGGATTTACTTCCTCGAATCGTAAATGTATATTGTAAGTCAGTTTTCTTCACCCGCCCGGACAATTCTGTCTTTTGCATGTGATTTCATGTTGAATTTGCCGTCGTTCCTGATCGATAGAACGGCCCCGGTTCTTGGTCGCTCTCCGTCCCCGTTTGGCCTTCCGCTTTGGCGGAAGAGGAACTTTGTCTCGCTTCCTGTTTCTGTGTTAGTGAAAAAAAATCGAAAAAAAACTTGTCTTGATTTCTCCAATTGAAATAGTTTTGTGTTAGACATAAATGTATCAATTTTATAATGTCGTGCCTTCAGTAAATATGGTTGGAGAGTGCTAACTGGTAATGTATTGTGTTATCAAAGATGGAATCATAACGAAATTTTTAAATGAGTATCAAAAGTTTCGACGCTGTTGAGCCTCGAGAGGAGATTATAAAAAAAATATCGTTTATTGAAACATATCTGAGACTTAATTTTTTTAGATAATGGAAAAGTCATGTATGCAATCCCACAGGTATAGTAATACGATTACTTTTCATTACGATGTAAGGCTGATAATATTATTGCATTATAAATATATTGATATTAACAATCGTTTGTTTGTTTGTTTGTTTGTTTGTTTGTTTGTTTGTTTGTTTGTTTGTGTTGGTGAAATTATTGCTCCGCACATCAACACCAGATTACGGATGTCGTTACCATATCTGTGTTTAGTTTACTTTTTCTGTCAGGGAAAATAAGGGTCAGTAGAAGAGTAAAGATTAAACACCAGTCTTAAAAAAAAATACAACTTAAGTTCAAAATCACAGTGCAATGATATGGCATATAGTTTGGAGTGTTAGGAACCGCCACTTTCAGATAAAGACCAATTTTATTTCTAGCAATAAATTATTCCCTGTTATTGTATATTTGTGTTTTTTTTACTTCAAATAACAACAACAACAATAACAAAACCCCGTTAAATTGTTGTAAACATTTGTGTTCACCATTTTTTTCAAAAATACGATTTATCCATATTATTTTGCAATTGTGGCATATCGATAGTCTTTTCACCTGAACCTATTGTTTTCTTTATTTGTTGGTTATAATCTTTTCAGAACGACCAATTGATATAAAAAAATAACTGCCAAACTGTTTTCATGTTAATAAACATTTGTAAACAATTGGTTCTCGCATCTTTCAAATAAGTTCCTTAATGTTTGTACTCATAGCATGTTTATATATTTATATATCTTATATTTTACATACATATTTATAAATATGTGTTCATACCATTATATCGTTATTTACCTGATTATCTTTCATGGCATGATAGAAAACGTTGAA
Source organism: Eucidaris tribuloides (assembly GCA_001188425.1). Classification (NCBI taxonomy): domain Eukaryota; kingdom Metazoa; phylum Echinodermata; class Echinoidea; order Cidaroida; family Cidaridae; genus Eucidaris; species Eucidaris tribuloides. The sequence goes on from JZLH01S0338649.1 coordinate 11,615, forward strand.
CACTGCCGAGAAACAAGCTCGTATACACGCTTTCCCCTCAGAGTCACGGACAGTGAAATTCGCTACCTCTGACGGTGATGGCGCTTTTGTTGCTGGCTCATCGGAAGCCCCTTCCGGTTGGCTCTCAGGTGTCGGAGACTAGAAAGAACAGGGGAATAATGAAATATCTTTAATTTGAGCAATCACTCAGCTCCTTTGTTACAGGAATTACTCTGTCAACATGTAAACAAAAAATACGGATATGTTTTAAATCTAACGTCACTCATATGAAATTACGATGTTGAGTCACCCCAAAGTTTGTGTAAAGATAAACATTAATCTCCAAAACTTACCTCCTCTGAAAAGGTCATAATAGTGTATCAAAACATTGATTTATCTCTTTCGTCGTATTTTGATGCTAAGAAATATTCATTATTTCCAATTATTGATTCATTTTGAGGGATAGGACCGGGGAGAGGAAACCTTTAAACAATCTTCGACTACTCTGTCGTATGCCATCAAAAAAAATCTTGCATACTGTTTTTTTTATAATACCTTTACTAAATGAAGACGAGTCTTCATTTTGACTTTTAATTTAGACATTTAAATGAAGATGAGGAAAGGTGCGCGTTTTGCCTTAATAAAAAATGAACTCTTACAAATCTGTACAAAAAACAATACCTGTCACAGTGACTACTGATAGTAACATTTTTAAACTGAGTAAATACATGTAGTGACATTTTTCATAGTAGAATATGTTCACAGTTTACTTGATTGTAGAATAGTTGGCCCCAAGATAAGTACTGCTTTCAGTCATGTTATTTACGTTTAATAGGGTATTTAAATGTTTTACCTTTCGTCCCTGTATTTGTCACGTACACGATGTTGAAGTAATTGATAAGACACACGAGATACCTACCTTGGTGTTTGTTTCTGCCCCATTGCCTACTTCCACCTCGGAGGCCGGTCGATCAGGTCCATTTCCTTGGTCTACATCTGCGTACGGAGGACCAAACAAACCCGGGAGTTCCGCACTCGATGGTTGGGCCTGGTCCTGATCTGCTGGGGCTGGTGGAGTCGGTTCACATTGTGCAATGGCTATGAAAAAATATAAAAACAATCAAAAATGTCAGTAATATGTTTTGTTGTGACCGTATGGTATTTTGAAGATCTAAAATGGATGTTGTCATTAGACTAAAAACTAAGCACTTCACAAAAAGTAAGTTCTCTCTTTTTCAAAGTACCATAACTTTTTAACAAAACAAATTTGAGCAGAACAATTTCATAGGGGTGTTCTTACACTAATTGACTAACTTCTGTGTGAAAATATGATTGATCCATCAGGTCATGCATGATTGAGCTTGCATTACAGGCAAAATTGTCACTTTTCAAAAGTCACATGACTCCTTTATTATGCCCCAAAAACAGTTAAAAATGGTTACAATCTTTTATGTTCGTAAAATATGTGCCGATACATTTTGCGGAAAATATCCGATTTCAATTTTTTTCAATAAACTCAATGGATTTTACAGTTTCAAAATTTAGGAAGGATGAAAAATTTTAAATTGAGCACACTGAACCATAAAATATGTGAAAAGTGTCCCGGAGGTGTAAGGGGGTCAAACGATAGATGATTAACATAAATAGCGCTAAATCATTCACCAGAAACAGAATTTGTCAAAATCCTGTATAAAAAAATCCCCCAAAATTACCCTTCCCTTGTGAATTTTGAAAAGTGATATTTTCACCTTTGATATGTGCTCACCCGTGCATGACTTGACGGATCAATCACATTTTAATCCAGAAGTTAGTCAGTGAAGGCAGAAACGCTTCTGCCAAATTATTTTGCTCAAAACCATTTTGTTAAAAAGTTATGCTATTTTGAACAAGGGGGAACTTACTTTTTGTCTAGGGTTGTGCTTATACGCAATGTTATACATTATAATTAAACTCGTAATAGCCAAATTGACAAGACATCTATTCATGTGACAAATTTTCAACGGTCCTATTTCGATTTAGTATTTTTTTTTGATTGTGTGTTTTTGTGCATGGGAAGGAGGGAGAATGATTCCTTCTCGGTTTTGTTCGTTATTACACCTTGCAAAACTTAAATCTGAATCCCATAAAAATATAACGTCACACAATTAACTGCTAAAAACAATGAAAGAATTATATGGGGTACTGTCAGTTGTAATGGAGGAAATAATTGTGATCAACACACATAACAGCGTATAACTAAATTCCCGTTGTTTGATAAAAGATCAGTCATTTAGTTTGTATTTTTTTATTTCATTTAATTTTTAGTTTTATTTCTATGGCCGTCGTGGTCCACCAGTGGACCGCTCACCACTGGTTGGCGAAGCGTGGCTCAAAGGCAATTCTTTTGTTATAAGCAATGGATAGGTCTCTTATGCCCCAAATTAGCCAATTAACCAGGCAGATGGGACTACAGTAGCAGGACATTTGCAGTGAAATCATAATATGGGTGATTGCAAGGTTGATGATTAACTGACACTCGGACAATCTAGTGTCTCTACGTCGGGTGGTCAAGGCTAAGACGCAATTGCTTAAATGCAATTCACCGTAGATCATCGTCACGGCATACACAGGGCATATAATCTTACTCCAGGGAAACCGAGCAATTGAGACCCAAATCATTGCTAGATAATGTTCATAATAGGAATTTCAGAGATATATTAATCCATTTTGCAGTCTCTTTTATTATGAAGATTAATGCTACGATAATTTGAAGGGAATAATCCTTAACGCTCTGAGTATCATTGCAATAATATTACATATAATTTACATGTGCTTTCTCAGAGTGGGGTCAAAAGAGTATATTTCTCGTTTTTATCTGGAAAATTCTTGAATGATTTAGTCTTTAAAATCTTGTTTCTACTTTTATTTCATTAAATTTACTTGGACCTAACCATGAATGCCGCAGCTTTGCAGCAAAGCTATAGGCATAGACGATGATCTAACCGTATGGCCTACTGGAATTCACGTGTATCTGGAAACTGAATAGCTCAATTTATGTGGAATAATTATACATGTGTATATAATACCAGCAGTAAACGGCTATAATTTATATTGAATAAATCTGATTTGCATGGCTTAGAATTTCACGTAACACGCTATTTTAAAGAATATGAATACAATTAAAAGTGGAAATTGTGATCTACAACTGAAATACGATGAAGGGATTATAGATGTTTCTAATAACATAACTTCTACCATCATGCTGTTTTTTTTTATACATGCAGATTTGTGTACACGGTGTATACTCAAAGAAAATACTCTTGTTCCCTTGGTATACTGTTAATTACACCAGAAGTGTACTCTGACCTCGCTTATCCATTAAGGATATTACTACCTCACCAGGGAAATAACTCCAGTACTTTATTGTCTACCGTTTTCATCTCTCAGGGATTCGTAATAACGGTAATTAAGAATATTGTCTACTTCATTCAGACAGTTTTGTAATCATAGTAATGCAGACGTACATGTAATTCCTGTGATATAACCTTAGCATATCCGTAATTCTAGAAAATAATACGCATCCGCTAGATTTTGTCTTTCAATCCTGTAAAAAAAAAAACTCAGTCGTTAGGATATTAACGTCGGTATGCTGCATCCAAATAGGTATTTAGTATCCACTGAGCGAATTGGATCAGTTTCGTATACACTTGAATTCAAGACCCAGTTACCTCCAAATTCTATGATCATGGATCTCAGACTTTGTTTAACCCTACGCTAAATTAAAGTAAACTCGTTTATTGTGTGAAAGAGAGTATTTGGTTAAATTACGATCTTTGTGGTGTTATCTTTAGGGGCCGGGATGGAATTATAGCCTTCAGTAAAAATTTATTTAATATCTCGTTGTACCTCCCCCTGTTATTGGCTTTCTGTGCCCATCGCAATGAAATAACATATAATCAATTTACAAAATGAACACTGTCAGTAAACGTGCTGTGCGCTCCTGTTTGTAGTCCCTGAAATAGTGGTGATGGAAATGGCACGAGGCGGACTCAATTGAATTCGCGCCATTTTATTGCTCTATACTGTCCTTCGCTGATTGGAAAATGGCGCATCAATAAAATTGCAATTGTATTTGTATTGTTAAGAGAAAACCCGAGCAGGGAGTAAATACACTCAGTTCTAGTGCTTTCGGTAGCAAGGTCTTGGATAAACGCGGGTGTTTACATGGTCTCGTTCAGAAACACTTTCGCATTAGGCTCTTGTTCGGCGCGAGGCGGGAGGGTGGGGTAGGCGTGTAACAAAATCAGGTTTGAAAACACTAGAACGACTACTCGGCAATTTGGTTAAATTGTAATGGCAAGGTAGGCTTGGGGGAAAACCGTCGACACTTATACAGGGTAATGAATGTCGACGTAGGTTTATATATGTCTCGTCGTCCGATATTAAATAAACTTACATGTAAAGCACGTGTACGGGTGCTTGAGCACGTTTTCTTTTGCATTATCTGCAATGACCGGTAGATAGGATGACTCAATTTAATAAACGTCTCTATCTTCAATTGTTTTGCTATCCCTTGGTGAATTGTTTTTCACTCTTGTTTATCAGATGGCCATGATTCTGCCTGTCTGATCGATCATAATTCAGTTCCATTCCACGCATCGTCGGACCATCCACTCGACCGTTGTGAATGTTGACAGAGTGTGTGTGTGTTTTCCCAATCCATATAAAAAGTTCCAATAATGATTTGAGAAAATGCATGGTTGGTAGATTGATTTGCGTCGCAATTTTTAAAAACAAAGTCATTGATTTAAATCTAAACATAACAAATTGGTCGTAGGACACAAATTGTGTAAAAAAAATCTCGATTTGATTTTTCAGTTTTTGGTTTAAACATTTGAAAAATTGTAGGTTCAAGTGTTTGAAATAATGGGTTAATTCTTTTAAATTGACCTCTTTCCAGTTTTGGATTGAAATCGATTTTTATTTAAAGCAGAATTATTGATTGAAATCGCGATTTAACTCAAAGACTTAAATCAATTAATTTGAATTCGCCAAAACTCCAAATACACAGTAACAACAACTAGCTTTGTAAGTCACACATATACAGACACATGCACATACAGACAAAAATTATAGATACAGAGACACACAATCACACACACACACACACACACACACACATACATACATACATACATAAGTGCGTGTGC